>SNQJ01S0008738.1:141436-158699 GCA_010110895.2 Picea sitchensis
AGAGTTCTGGGTTCAAATCCATAGGAAATATATAGATGTAGATGCCTAAATCATTATAGAAATGAGGATGCAATAAAAGTTCCTTGGGCTTCAACACCACGAACAACACTCTTCGAAAACCCATAATAAAAATTTCAATCAGTATAAGAGAAGGGAGCCAAGCTCAAAATCTATCGTCATTGAAAGAATCTTATCGTACCTTGTGAGGCTTCAACTTCTTTTATACTACCCAAGAGACATCTATAAATGGAACTGGCAACTCCATATCTCTTCATAATAATTCCAGTGAGAAGTTCTGGCAGCGTCCGATGCGTTGTTCCCTAGAGAAGTGCAGAATGTGGCGAGCTAGCCTAACAAGTTGACAACGGCCTTTGTTGCAAAGTATTCATCATCCTTAGTGATAATGTTGTTTTCCTTGCAAATCTGATAATGTTGTGTTGACATCAATCATCTGATAATTCCTTGTTGATTACTGCAGTGACTTGTAATCTTTTTCCTTCGTGTCTGATAGCTACAATACATGATTCTTTATCCCTCTGCATCCGACGATCATGATAACAATAATAATGATGATGAAAATATTGTTTGCACTGACATTCAATGATCGATAGTGCTCATGCTTTGACCAATTGAAATGCTAAAGAAGACCCTGTAAGTGTGTGCTCCTATGAGGTCTTCGTTGCCACTGCTCATTCATGCCTCTTATTTGTTGTAACGTCGCTCATCCGATGCATGAGGAAGCCATGCTCGCTAGTGAATCTGTTGGCTCTGAAGCCAATAGGCAGTATATTTAAACCCCCTACGCGTAAACACTATGTTGAAACCCCGTACCCGTAAACCCTATATTCAGGTTCAACCTCCTATGTGTAGCTCTGGCTCTCGTAAGCTTAATACAACCCTACCTTTATGCACTTAGTTGTTGCAATTTATCCTTTTATTGCATGTATGATTGAAGATAGTTAAAATGCCGGGCAAGGCTATCCGGTTGGATCGAATTGAGGGGTTGGTTCTTTACTACCCACCCATTTGACTCGCTCCAAGCAAAGCATAGTTACCAAATTCTGATGAATGTTACACAATTTTATAATTTCGTCACGATAAGTAAAGGCCATAAACTTTTCGTTAAAGTCTGATGAATGTTAGAAAACGTTACGGAAGTTCGGTGAGTTAAGCAGATCTGACTGCTGTTACGAAAATTAATGGATGCTATTCGGAGATGTCCGATGCGCTTATGTGTCTGCAGAACTCAAGTGTTCTGTGTCATGTGTATGAACAATACGCCGTAGAGTTTTTCCTCGTGATTCGATCTCGCGACCTTGGAATCATCCGATGATATTGGATGGATTTTGTTCCAATGGATCGGTTGCAGGGATTATTAATGTCGAGTTTCAACCCAGCACGCAATTGCTGTTCCACTCCGGGGTGGCAATCCTCTGCGTGTATCACGAATTGAGCTTGGAAACTAGCGTTTTGCTTTTTAATTATCATTATCATCATTATTAATTATCAACAACTTCTTTGTGTCCTTCCCGATCGGGTTTTAAAAGAGCAACCGGCCCGGACGAGGTTTATGCATTTTGGAGTATTTTCGATACCTAAACGCTTTGATCGAAGTAAGTTATTATTATTATATTATCTATTACAAACAGCTTCTAAGTTATTACTATTATATTTATCTATTACAAACCTGTCCAAGTTGTCATTATTATAATATAAAAATTTCAAGATCTTATTTCAAGGCAAAAATAGCTTCTAGATCTTGTTATTATTATGATATAAAAATTTCAAGATCTTATATAAGACAAAAACTTTACTTAGACAAAATAACTTGCAAGATATTATTTCAAGGCAAAATTAATTTCAACCCAAATAATATTAAAAAACCATTACACCATTATATTATAATACAGCATTATATTATAATATAGTACATTATATAATATTAAAAAACCATTACACCATTATATTATAATACAAAGTTGAAACTATACTAAAATTAAATAAAAATAATCTTCATAAATTATTATTATTATTATTTATATAAAATTAATAATAACACATTTTTTTTTTATCTCCTTGAAACTACACTAAAATTTTAAAAAAATATTTATAAATTATTGTTATTATTTATATAAAATTAACCCTCACATACTTTCTTTATACTTGTCTTTTTCGTTTTAATTATCGAAACACGGAGACGAGAAGTGTAGCATATCAAATTGAAGAGATTGCGTTAAAATAGAGTTGTATTTTTCGGCGCCAGTCATTTTTCCTTCTTCCTCACCCCAAAAGGTGTGATAGTTGTTGCAGCCTTGTCGTTTCCCCAAAGTAGAAAGGCTTGAGGAATGAAACTTGACTTTATTATGGGAGAGTTATATTGTTATCTACCATTTTTTATTTTTAATTCAGTGTATAAGTTATATATTCTTTATTATAATTGGCTAAGTGGTTACGCTCTTTGATTTATGTAGTCACTAAAAATTCAGCCACAGTTTTTATAAATGATTTTACTATTATTATTTATATGATATTAATTATAATATATATTTAGCTTTTTATTAACAGGAGAATGAAAAATATAAATTTACAAATAGAATAATGAAAAAGTATAAATAATAAAAAATATTTAGTTATAATTATAAATATCTTATAAATCATTAGAATGAAAAATATAAATTCACAAATAAAATAATGAAAAAGTATAAATAATAAAAAATATTTAGTTATAATTATAAATATAAATATATATGAGAAAGATTAATCATAATATATAAATATGGAATAATGAAAAAAGTATAACAATGATGGATATTTCATTATAATTATAACAGTCTAATACGTTTTAACTATAGGATGAAATATGATCTACTAGTAAATAAACTTTCTTTCTAATTATATAGTTGGTCTTCAACAACTTAAGGAATTTTTCTAGGAGATTACACAACTCCTACAAAAATAAAACAATAACAAAAACATAACAATGATGAATATTCTAAACGTTTTAAGAATTGGCTCTTTTTCCATTATTCAAAATAACCTTGAAGGGAAACCCGTTTTTTTTCTTTAAATTTGGCAAGATTCATTTTGGATTTGATGGAATTGCAGATATTAATGGTTAACATTAAAATTTAGACAAATCCAAAATTGCAATCAAAGTAAAGATTTTTTGGTGAGATTTAGGTAATAGCAAAGCCTAAAAAGGGAAAAAATGTAAAACATTTAGCACTCTTCATTTGATTATAATTAAAATAGTCACATATATATCAACCACCTCAAATTTATGGGAGCAATTTGCACACCTTTTTTTTTTTTTTTTTTTTTTTTTTTGACTGCCATAATCGGCAACTCGCGATTCTCGTACTCGCGTGACATGGGCTCAATTCTCATATGCTACCTCTATAACCTCCAGGTGCGTCCACACAACCCACAAGCATGGGGCACAGGTAAATCATAATGAGAATCGAATGTGAGACCTCCTTTTTTACATTTCCTTCCATTTACACGGCACTTTCCAATCGGTCTACACCCCTATGGGCAATTTCCACACCCTATCTTAATATAATAGTTTTCCTTCATTTATTTTTGGAAGACCTTTCTTTGGACATTTTGTGGCACTTTCTATCTTTTTTTTTGTAAGTAAGAAAGTATTGTATTACCTGCTATGAAAATTCACATAGAAACATATAGTCTTTTGATGCATGGGTTGCCATGGAAGGAAACCAATCCATCTCAACCATCATTCAATATTGAGACTACCTTGAAGGGTAAAAAAATAATAAGTAATGCCCTTGACTAAGGGGGATACATCCACTACAATCCTTTTTTCTGTCAAAATATCTACCCTACTAAGAGATAAAACAATAAAATTGAAACCAAAATAGTATCAAGAGAGAAAACCACTATTAAACATTAGGTGAAACTTGATCATTCTAAGAAGAGGGTTGGCTACTCATGGGAAAAGCAATGAGGACGTGCAACATGATAGAATCATGTGTGGACAGATAAGAAAACAGACGCTGGAGAGCCTTGCTAGCATGTAAAGCCACTAGCCATGAGATGTGTTGGTTCAACTATTCCATGTTGAATATCAAATCTGCCACCTTGCTATGAACTTCGAAGATTAGCTACAAGAGCTCTTCCTTTGAGAAGGAATGGCACAGAGCAGAGTATGATGTCTAAATTTCATCCAAATCGACAAAAGAGGAGCCTGAGGGAGAGAATGCATCTCGTGAGTCAGTTGATCTAACATGAGAAAAACTACGAATTGGGGTGATTGTCGATGGAACAAGGGAGGGTCGACGTCCGTCACCCATGGATGCATAATCCACTTTGTACCACTCAAATCGACATCCCCAAGTCATTGCAACCTCCTGTATGGTCAATGCTCTTTGCTCATTAGTATTGAGGAAAGTCGTATATGCAATCCCTCGCTCAAGGAATTTGGATGAGACCACTGCATATACACTCTTCTTATCCATCCTCCCACAAGAACTACCACCCCGATGTGATTTTCTTCTCTCCCTGATTCTCGACATGCAGCTAGTAAAGGTACCGACATGACCTTTGAAGGCATATATCAGTCTGCCAAACTCAAGCCTGTGAACACAGGCAAAGGTACCATCCAGAGGGAGCCAAACACACATAAAACCTCTTCTCATTGCCATTGAGAACCTTCCCATGAAAAAAGGTGAAGAATGAAAAGTAAATGCCACAATAACTGGAGTATGGGTAGATTAATTTCCTATTGTTTCCATTGTACCAATTCCCATATGCCTTTCGATCCTCTCATGATCTAGGAGATAAGGTTCGTTAATACCCCAACCCTCGATGAGATGTGAAGCCTCCATCAAATGTTCGCATAGAGGTTCATGCTTCCAGGTGGCAAGGTGCCCCCTTCCATCTGCATGAACAAATTGTCGAGTTGACTCCCCATCCAGGGGCACTTTCTATGATTTGGATACACATATGTAAACATTATTTTTCATTAATGTAAAATTTATTGCAATGAATTAAGTATGTCTCATAATATGTATTGCAATTTTAGATTGTCAAGTTATTGGTTTGAATGTTGCCATAATAATATAGCATAAACATGTCCAAGAGCTAAACCAAACACAAAGATAGAAAAATTTGAATCTGACTTGAAGAGATCCCAAGATATAATAATACAAAATTGCAAAAGAAGATAAATCAGATAAATTAGAATAGATAGCTTAGCTTATATTGATGAGGCTCCAACATTTATATAGATACAATTGCAAAAGAAGATAAATCAGATAAATTAGAATAGATAGCTTAGCTTATATTGATGAGGCTCCAACATTTATATAGGGCTTGTTATCGCTCAGTTTGTAGTTTAGGTTATAGACTAGAGGATAAGGGTCAAACTGGCGTAACAGGGACCTACCCCACCCATTGTGGTGACATTGGGTGGGGTAGGTCCCTGTTACGCCAGTTTGACCCTTATCCTCTAGCCTATGACCTAAACTACAAACTGAGCGATAACAGGGCCTAGTCAAATATTATTCTATAATGCATGTAATGCAAAGTTGGAAACAAATATTATCATATCAAATGCAACGAACTAACTATTTGCAATTAACTCAAAATACGGGCAATAACTATTATATTTATGCTTATGCATGCAACTTAAATATAGAAGAGATGCTTCTGACTAATTTTCCAATTAACTCATTAAATGCAAAGGTTGTGCCTTCAAAAATAAGTACTCCTCATCCTCCTAGTTGGTTGGGCATTCCTTAATAGTTATCTTCCTTGGTCGATGTGTTAAGTGAGGTTTCCTTTGTTCTGTTTCACATAAAAAAAAATTAGAAAATGTATGTGTATGGCATGGATTTTGGCCTTTATAGATTAACAAGAGAAAAGGAAAATAATATAGAGTATGCCCTAGCCTCTATCACTTACGTCTTATTAGAAGAAAAATAAAAGAGTTTGAAAAAAAAATGGCCACTAGCCACTAAATTTATGAAATAAACATATAAAGGTGGAATCTTAAAGATAGAGTTGAAGTCAAGCTTCTTCAAGATATTCCTCCTCTTCATCCAAGTAGATGTGATTTTGGGAGTCCTCACCAGCTCAAGGAGGTCTTCCTCTTCTCCCTCTTCCCTATTTTTTGGAGCTTGTTCTAAACCTTGAAGGGATTGCAACTTCCTTGATTTTTTTCATTATGGGGTTTCTCCTCTCTAAGACTAAATCCATGTGACATGCAATCAATGTCTTGGTATGTCAATAAGGATTTAGAGTTGAGGTGATCCTACTTCTTCAAAATCCTATGTTTGGTATGATGTGAGCCAAGTCCTTATATGTTTTCTTGTTGTTGATGGAAACTCTGCATCCTCGAATGTTCTCCTCCAATTTTTTCAAGTTTTGAACCGTGGTGGCCTTGTGCCTACCCTTGAAACCTTGTGCTATATGTTGTGCATTGTATTTCTTCATCTAGTTCGAGTTTGTTTAGGTTCGGTTTCCTAGTGAGCCTTGCGTGAGGGAGGTTTGTCCCTACCTTGGTCCATGAGTTATTCTAGGTCTACTTTCTTCCATTTCTCCTATGACTATTATTCCTTCATCTATGTTTTCTCTACCTCCTCCTTAATGTGTTCTACCTCATAAACTACAATAGGTACTTGATGATCCATTTTTCCTATGACACTTCCTTTCTCATCCTTGTTTTCGTTCTCCTTATCTTTTCCCAAATTAGTTAAGTTCTAGTCCATATTTCATATATGGAGGGAAATGGGAGATGTCACTTTATGGTAAGTGGGGATAATCATTAGAAAGATGTTGGTACAAAGTCGAATGACTATACACCCCCATATCCATTAGATTAGCATGATGCATTTTCAAGTTATGTTTTTGAAACATACCAATATCATCATGGTTGAGAGAGTTAATGTTCAAGTATTGTACCATGTCCAGAGCATCCCCCTCCCTTCGTCGATTGCCTCTATCAATGTCATATCCAAAGTGTTCTTGAACTAGGTTTGGGTGATGAATGCCATAACTAAGTGATGTGTGCCAACGAGAGCCTTCATTAACTAAATGATGAGAAGAGTCATCCCCTTCCACATCACCCATATACATACCCTACCCCCTCTGGATTTGAACTTATAACCTCTAAGGAAGAAACACATGTTCTTAATACTATATAATGTTTTAATTAAAAAAGTATTTAAGTAAATTTAGTTTTCAAAATATTTTTTTTTTTTAATTATAAATAAACCAATCTCACTGAAAAAAACCTTCACCTCTCATTATTACTATTATTTCATTATTACTATTATTATGATATATACTATATTATATCCTCTTCATCTATTAAGCCAAAAAATTACTAGAGTATCTCCTAACATCTTTCGCACATTCTAAAATAATGGTTGAAAGTATTTATTTAAATGAGAATACAAGTATTTATCTAAATGAGACTAAAAGTATTTATTTTGATAAAAATATAAATGAATTTCACTAACAATTAAAAATTGATTAAAATGTAAAAAAAAATATTAATTTTCATTAGTTATTATCTCTACCCACAAGTAGGGATACTGCATCCAATTAGCCATTTATTGTGTATTAATTCATGGTTAACCAAATTAAATATATCTAGCCATTAACTCTGTATTAATTCATGATTAACCAAATTAAATATATCTAGCCATTGACTCTGTATTAATTCATGGTTAATCAAATTAAATATATCTTCTTACTCCCAATGCCGGGCCTTGAATTAACCATAACCCAGTCGTTGATCAAATTGTCAATGTGCATGTCAACGTAAACCATTATTTGCTCCCATGAGCGATCTGGGTCTGAATCGTTGAACTGCACTAAAATTAGTTTTCGAAACAAATGTTTCTAAAATTAATTTATTATTATTATTAAGAAATTGACCCTGACACATACTTTCTTTATCCTTATCTTTCTCGTTTTAGTTATTGAAACGCGGCGACAAGCCAGTGAAACATATTAAATTGAAGAGACTGCGTTAAAAAACATTTGGCAAGCAAAGTAAAACAACGATTAGATACATTGAAAGACTGCCACTTTGAAATAGACATGGGATCCTCTACTTTTTGGTCCAGCGCTTATAATGGTTGCAGCCTTGTCTTTTCCCCAAAGTAGAAAGGCTTGAGAATTGAAACTTGACTTTATTATGGGAAAGGTAGAGTAGGTAAAGTTATTTGATCAGGATCGATACTCGCGAGAAGTAGAGTTTGAAAAGTTATTTTATTATAAAATTAATTGAGTTATATTTAGGTCATGGGAGAGTTGAAAAAGGACAAAATTGTAAACATTAAGTCTTTTTAATTTGGAGATAACTAAAATGTTCTTATTCATTTCAATTACATCAAATTAAATTTGTGAGAGTAATTTTTAATTAATATTTTAATATATAATAGTTTTTTTTTATTTATTTATAACCAAAACTTTTAGTCAAGTTATAGGTTTTTTTTTTTTTTTTTGGGATACATGTAAGAACATTATTTTTCTTTAAAGTAAAATTTATTGCAATGAAATAAGTATGTCTCATAAAATGTATTGTAATTTTATTATTGGTTTGAATGTTGTGATAATAATATGGCATAAATATGTCTAAGAAATAAACAAGAGATAGAGAAAAAAATAAATAAATTTGATTTCAAGAGAATCCAAAATGTAACAATAAAATTTATAAAAAAAGAGAGATTAGAACATATAGTTTAGGTTGACAAGGCTCCAACCTTTAAATCACATAAACAAAAATAGAAAATGTATGTATATGGCATGGATTCTAGCCTTTATAGATTACCATGAGCAAAGGAAAATAATATAAACTATATTCAGTAGCCATGAGAGCGAGGATAATTTTAAGAACGGAAATTTATATTAACCATTCAATTGTAGGAGCTCTTCCTTTATTTTTTTCATTGTGAGGATGCTCCTCTGTAAGACTAAATCCATGTGACATCTACCAATAAAGATCTAGAGTTGAGGTGATCCGGCTTCTTGAAAATTCTATGTTTAGTATGATGTGATTCAAGTCCTTATATGTTTTATTGTTGGTGGTGGAAAGTCTTCACCCTAGAATGTTCTCCTCCAATTTGATCAAGTTTTGAACCGTGGTGGCCCTATGCCTAACCTTGAAACCTTGTGTTATATGTTGTGCATTGGTATTTATGCCTCTAGTTTGAGTTTGTTTGGGTTTGGTTCCCTGGTGGGTCTTGTGCGAGGGACGTCTAACCCTGCCTCAGTGCATGGGTTGTGTTAGGCCTAGCTCCTTCCAATTCTCCTACGACCAGTATTCCTTCCTCCTTATTTTCTTTGCCTCCTTCATGAGGTGTTCTACCACATAAACTACAATAGGTACTAGATGATCCATTTTCGCCCAACACTTCCTTTCTCATCCTTCTTTTTGTTCTCCTTATTCTTTCCTAGATTAGCTAGGTTGTGGTGTCTGCTTCATAGATGGAGGGAAATGAGAGATGTCATTTTATGTTGAGAGGGAATAATCATTAGGAACATGTTGGTCCAAAGTGGAATGACTATACACCCCCATATCCATGAGCTTAGCTTGATGCATTTTCAAGTTATGATTTTGAAACATATCAATATCATCATAGTTGGGAGAGTTAATGTTCAAGGATTATACCATGTCTAGAGCATCCCCTCCCTTCATCCATTACCTCCATGTACTTGAACTAGGTTTGTGTGATGAATGGCATATCTAAGTAATGTGTGGCATAGGGAGCCTTCATTAACTAAATGATGAGTAAACCAATCTCATTGACGAAAAAAACCTTCACCTTCTTGTATATGGTGGGAAAATTGCTATTATGACATATTATATTATATCCACTTCAGCCAAACCTCCCCTTCTTGTGTATGGTGGGAGAAATGCTATTATAATATATTATATTATATCCACTTCAGTGAAAAGTGTACTAAAGTATCTCCTAATAATGGTTGAAGATATTTATTAAGATGGGATTAAAGGTATTTATTTTGACACGGTTGGACTGTAAAAAAAAAAAAATATTAATTTTCTTTGATTATTATTCCTACCTACAAGTAGAGATATTGCATCCAAGTCATTGATTGTGTATTAGTTATGGATTAATCAAATTAGATATATCTTCATCCACATATATGTGACTCAAAGTTTGAGGAATTGTTTCATGAAAATTTAAATTTTTTTAAAATATATGTAAAAATTAAATATATTTTCTCATTCAAGTTTGATCGCATTGTTTCATAAAAATTTTAATTTATTTAAAATAAATTTAAAAATTAAATATATCTTCTAACTCAAAGTTTGAGACATTGTTTAGCAAAATTCAAATTTATTTAAAATAAATATAAAATTTTATTTTTATAATATTATTGGTTATATTAATTGGATTTCTTTGTTGTTTAAGGATTCCAAAAGATTTCTCGATAACTTCTAACGACTTTTTAAATTGTATAGTAACATGTTAGAGTGTGATCACTGCATTCGACACCTTAGGTGGTAGTGTAGTTTTCTTTCAACGTGAGTCAAAACAACTTCAACATTACAATTGTTGGGTTATTGCTATTGAATCTAATTTTAAATTCTTTTGGAAGATCGATGAAAATATTTAATCAAATTATAAATTCTTTAGCAAGATCGATGAAAACATTTAATGATTGATGCAATTATTTTCTTTTATCAGTGCAGACATGTAATAATTGATACCATAAAATAACTGTACTTAGGTAGAGAAAAATAAATCTCATTCTCTACACTTGTCAGTGCAATTAGTGCTTCTCCAGACTTGCCAAAGCAATTGCTACTAGCCTTGCAACACAGCAATTTACTCCATTATGCGTTTACCTCGATGTTGGATAATTGTTCACGTTGTATGAAGGAATATGGAGGAAGGGTATGGTGACAACGCTACCAGGCATTGAATGGGATTTCTGACACTCTTCAACAACCCATTGAATCAGTACACTTCGTCAGTACACTTCGTCATTGAATGGGATTTAACTAAAAATAGTTCGGACAAATGATTGTAATCTTCCCATGAATTTGCTTCCATAAAACAAAAAGAAAAGAAATTAAGGATAATCACTATTTTTTGAATATATTTTATCTTTAATAATATAAAATAAGACTTTATTCCGTATCATAACTTAACTTCCCTTACCCAAACTATAATAACTTCAAACTTTCATTTACACTATATTTAATTATTAAAATAATTTTTCGTTGAATCTTTCAGTTGACACACGATAATATAATCATTTGTTTCGTTTATATTCGTACTTCCTCACCTATAGTTCAATCAAATATTCTATTTTAATAAACAAATAGTAACCTACGAAAACAAAATGATTTACTTGACTAAATGAAGCGTGTATCGTTAATAAGTTAAGAGTAAGATATTTCTCACGGAAATCTATACCACGTAACCGGTCCGATGAGCAGAAACTTCCTAACCCATGCAAATTATTTTTTTGGCGTTGATTTCACGACACCAATAATAGTGCCCCGTCATTGTTACACTCCGTCTCCATTGAAGGGAGTGTAGTGTATATAAGTTCATTCATCATCTCATCGTTCATTCATCACTGTGCAAAGCTTCATTCTCTGAATCTGCTCAGCCAAGATAGAAAGATACAAGGCTATGGCTATGGCTTTCGCTGCAGCTCGCATCCAGAGATTCAGGACTCGCCTCGAGAAAGTCCCAAATCTGGTGATTCGGTCCACAGTTGTTTCTGCCACCGCTAAAGAAAAGCAGGGCGATGCCAGGCAGCCACTCCGCTGCTATTTTCCGGCGACAACGGGGGCTAATTTTAATTTCCAAAGCAACAGGCCAGGGATTCTACCGTCGATCTCTGTCTCCATCTCAACCAATCCAGCGACGGGCATGCTCCAGGCAAGATATTCTCTACCATTTAATTTAAAGAATGAAAAGAATTACTCCTCACAGATGCTCTAGGCGCTTTGGTTTTTTTGTTCTTGCGGCTATTTTGATATATATTTTAGAATTAGAAAAACTCACAGATGCTCCAGGCGCTTTGGTTTCTTGATTCTTATTGCTATTTTGATATAAAGATGACTTTGGTTTCTTGATTCTTATTGCTATTTTGATATAAAGATGTTTCTCAGTCAGATGCAAATCCCTTTATTCTTCGGACGCTGCATATTATTATAGGCATTTCGATCCATGGCTTTTAAAAAGCCCTCTAATTCCGTCATTAGACTTAAAGGCCACAAACATTTCGTTAAAGTCTGATCAATGTTAGAAAGCGTTATGGAAGAAGTTAAGCAGATCTGACCGCTGTTACGAAAATTAATGGATGCCAATCGGAGACGTCTGACGCGCTTATGTGTCTGCAGAACGCAAGTGTTCTGTGTCAGGTGTATGAACAATACGCCGTAGAGCTTTTCCTCGTGATTCGATCTCGCGACCTTGGAATCATCCGATGAGATTGGATTGGATTTTGTTCCAATGGGTCGGTTGCAAGAGATTATTAATGTCGAGTTTCAACCAAGCACGCAATTGCTGTGCCACTCTGGGGTGGCAATCCTCTGAGTGTATCGCGATTTGAACCTGGAAACTAGGGTTTTGCATTTTAAAAATTATTCTCATTATATTATTAATTATAAACAACTTCTTTGTCTCCTTCCCGCTCTGGTTTTAGAAGAGGAGCCGGGCCGGACGAGGTTTTTGCATTTTGGAGTATTTTCTATCCCTAAACGCTGTGATGATCGAAGTAAGTTATTATTATTATATCATCTATTACAAATCTATTACAAACAGCTTCCAAGTTATTACTATTATATTTATCTATTACAAACAGCTTCCAAGTTATTACTATTATATTTATCTATTACAAACCACGTTCAAGTTGTTATTATTATTATAATACAAAAATTTCCAGATCTTATTTCAAGACAAAAATTTGAAATAAGTAAAAAATTATTTCAATACAAAAATACCTTCTAAGATCTTGTTATTATTATAATAATCTTGTTATTATTATAATATAAAATATTTCAAGACAAGAAAAACAAAAATAGCTTCTAAGATCTTATATAAGACAAAAATAAATATCTTATTTAAAAACAAGAAAGACAAAATAGTTTCCAAGACAAAAATAATTTCACCTCATATAATATTAAAAAGTCATCGTTGAAACTACACTAAAATTTAAATAAAAATCTTCATAAATTATTTTATTATTATTATTTATATAAAATTAACCATAACACATAACTTCCTTTTATTTATCTTTATCATTTTACTTATCGAAACGCGGAGACAAGCAAGTGTAGCGTATCAAATTGAAGAGAGTGCGTTAAAATAGATTTGTATTTTCCGTCGCAAACCATTTTCCCCTCTTTAGTCAAAACCCAAAAGGTGCGATAGTGGTTGGTTTAGGAATGAAACTTGAGTTTATTGTCGGAGAGTTATATTGTTATATACCATTTTTAAATTCATAGTGTGTACGTTATGTATTCTTTATTATAATGGTAAAGTGGTTACGTTCTTTGATTTATGCAATAACTAAAAATTCAGCCATAGCATTTATTGTCCATTCGTGGATATTAACGAGAAAAGGTATTTTTATCTAAATAAAACTTATACAAAAATGATTATTATATTATCAAAAATTGATGATGATTAATGTTTATTTAAATTGAGTTGGTTTATTGGACTTTAAGAAGGTAAGAGGTTATTTGAATTTTTTAGAATTTGATTATGTGTCTCAAATTCTTATTTATTATTATCATTTTTGTCTTTATCTCTAACAACAACTATTTTGTCTCTTCTTATTAAGTATTATTATCATTTTTGTCTTTATCTCTAACAATAACTTTTATGTCTCTTCTTATTGAGCATTATTCCTTAGTGGCTTCTTTTACCTTTTGAACTTCCTTCCTTAATTGAGCTTGGTGGTTTTCTTGAATGAGTTATTCATTTATAAATATTCTCGACCCTTTTCATCTTACTTTTTCTTTATGTTACAGCTTACTTTATAAATATTCTCGACCCTTTGAATGAGTTATTCATTTATAAATATTCTTCAATGAGTTACAACTTACTTTGACATGAAACAACTTATCTTTATGTTCAATTATTTTTCTCGGACTCTTTACTTCTATGATGTAAATTGTTTCAATTTGTGATTTATTTTTAGTTATTTTTTAATATTGTCAGTGTGTCCTTATCTTGATGTTCTTTTATACCAACAATTATGAGGTTCAATGCTCTTTTGTAAAGTTCATGATCCAACTTGATTATCTTATTTATTTCCTCTTTGATGGGTTTGATATCCAATTTATTTTCCAAACTAATTAAGGCCAAATTGTAAGTCAGTTATCTCTCATGTTGAGATTTTTCTTCGACCTCTCCTTATCTCGTTTATTGTTTTTGTTTTTCCATTTATTGTATTCTAGCCTCCATTTTGACTCTCTCAAACCCTAATATTCTATTTTTTATGTTGCCTTATAACAATCTAAATTTATTATCAAACATTGTCTCTAACTTTGTTTCACTTCTCTCTCCTCTCCTTTTCACTAATGATTCTATATGTTCATAAAGACTCTCTAGGGTGACTTTGCTAGGCTTCCCCTTCAAAGGTTGAGGTTTTGGAATATGTGGCGCAGTGTTCATATTGAAAAGAATAGAAAATAAGTAAGAGAATGAACTTATGCACTTGATTTACCAAGAGCTGGAAATCACCATTCAAATTTTATACGAGGGTGAACCACGTGTATCCTGTGTTATGATTGTTCTGTGCATTATGGTTGTTTTGTTCATGTGATTTATGCTTAGTGCAATACTGCATGCTTAGATGGATATGATATGATAGCTTAGTGCCTAATAATGTGAACAAGATGCTAGATTTGATCTATCTCTCCATGCTAAGTGCTTAAATGTGTTAGATCTTGTTGAATATTTCATTTCTCTATAATTAGGGTTTGGATCTGCGATGGGAATAAGGGTTAATTACTGACGAATGTTAAATGCTAAGTGCTTTGTTAGATTATTGTAATCACATATATGTGTCTGAGCTAAGGTTGCAGAAACTAGAGTCCTGCAACCACCCCTGTCTCTACCTCGAGTGAGACTTCATCTGCTTCGCAGGTGTTTCCGAAAAGGCCGGTAGTTAGGGTTTTTTTGGTGCGTTGTTGAAGCGTTGAACCCTGGGTCTACCCCTATGCCAACAAATGGTTCTATTGTCGAGACCTGAAACTGTGATTGTTGGGAACTGAGGAAAAGAAAGAAATCTTCGTGCATAAATCTGTTGCTTTAGTGTCAAGTATTTTACTTGACTTGTGAAAGATCTATGCTAAGAAGAGAAGTTTGATCTGAAGAAAAGAGGTAATATATGAAATCTGTGTGCTACGTTAAAGGTAAGATAAGTGAAAAAATTTGTTTCAAAAGTATAGATCTAGGTATGTTCAATAAATTTGGTCCTAGTATGAAAACTAGGGTATATCTAGAAGAAAGAAGCTTTGATATGAGTAGATCTGATAGAAATAATGAAAGATATGTTATTCCTATGCATAGAAAAAATGTTTTACAGGTTAGCAGGATCCTAGAAAGAACTTTTTACAGGTTAGCTACCATGATCCTAGTGCGCAGTACAAGAAAGGTTGGGGATCATTTAAGAGGAAGAGAGGATTAACCATTTGTTACATTTGCAGAAGATCGAGCCATCTTGCTAAGTATTTCCCTGATAGAAGACCTAGTTGTATTTGTTGTAAAGCTATGAACCATGAAGCTCTAGATTGCCCTAGGATGATTGTCAAACTTGAAAGAATGTATATGGAACAAGAAAAACATGGGAAAGACTCAGAAAATAAGACTATGGAAGAACCCTAGAAAGAATCAGAGACTGTATTTTTAGAAATAAAAGAAACCCTGAACGATCACAGAGACATCAACTTATCAGAGATCTTCCAAGAGAAAGAATGCATAGAAGCAAGAATAGAAGACTTCGACATAGACTGTGTTATGGATGAGGAAACACGGGTGAATGTCATGACAGAAAGAACTTGGGAAACCTTGGGAAGGCCTTCTATGGTTCCTTCGTTGGGAGGAATATGATTATTTAGAGGAAATTTAATAACCATATGTGGAAGACTTACCCAGATATCTACGAGTGTTCATGGAACATTGATAGAGGAAGAATTTGAGGTTATTAAATTTGTTGAGAACAACACCCCATTTTATTTATTGCAAGGAAAACTATGGATTGAGAAAGATCAGACACGGAAAAAAGAAGAAGAATCCCTAGAACAGAAAAAACAAGAATTAAAAATTTTCATGACTAGGAGAATAACGCACTTGATAGAAGAACGGGAGAACAGATCAAAGTTGTTCAGAACCAGAGACTTGGATGTCGAAGTTGAAAGAACACAAACAGACTTGAAAAACTTGTCCATACAAGAGCGTAGAGCACCTACTCCAGACAGAGAAGAAGTATTTCCCTTGAACCCTCTGAAAGATCCTCAACAATAGGATTATTTAGAGGAAATTTAATAACCCTATGTGGAAGACTTACCCAGATATCTACGAGTGCTCATGGAACTTCGACAGAGGAAGAATTTGAGGTTATTAAACTTGTTGAGAACAATGCCCCATTTTCTTTATTGCAAGGAAAACTCTGGATTGAGAAAGATCAGACATGGAAAAAAGAAGAAGAAGCCTTAGAACAGAAAAAACAAGAATTAAAAGATTTCATGACTAGGAGAATATCACACTTGATAGAAGAACGGGAGAACAGATCGAAGTTGTTTAGAACCAGAGACTTGGATGTCGAAGTTGAAAGAACACAGACAGACTTGAAAAACTTGTCCATACAAGAGAGTAGATCACCTACCCCAGACAGAGAAGAAGTAATGCCCTTGAACCCTATGAAAGATCCTCATCAACGTGAAGTTATTATGCCAAGAGAAGATAAGAATCAGAATGGGAAGATGAACCCAGTAACGCAGATCACTGGGAAGAAAGCTAGAAAGCTCAATAAGAAGAAAGCAAAGTTAGAAAAATTGCAAGAAGCTTCAGAAAGAACTTCGCAGAAGGAAGGTCTCTAGAATTTGAACTTCGCCAGAATATCAGAACAGCGCAGATTGGCACTTCGCCATGGCGGAGCAATATAATTGTTGGAGGCAGTATGATCGTTAGACCGACACTCCCAAACGAATAAGAAATAAGTTATGGCCTCGAAGCTCACCATTGGATCATTGGGACCGCGTCATAACGGATGGAAGTGCATTGATAAAATATTT
>SNQJ01S0008738.1:160591-175427 GCA_010110895.2 Picea sitchensis
CAAAATTGCATACTCTACTCACGATTGATGATTTCGACTTCATTATCGTAGCTGTGTCTGACGCCTCGGAAGATATTTTGCAGAGAATCGAAGAAAAACAAGAGGCTATGTATGATAGAGACAGAGCTCAGAGGTGTTCAGCAAGCCCTTCAATTTAGCCACGCAGTGTCCACCGCACCCCCGACATCAGAAGAAACAGAGTTGGGAGATGAACCTACCCAACTCCATAGAATAGCCAATGCAACTGAAGCTCACCTTTGTCACACACAGGAAGAAACAGAACATGCCACAGTGGCCCTGAAGCAAGCACAAGAGGAAGTAATAGAGCAACGCAGGGTTGCGCAGCAGGAGAAGGTTTCCCTCCACACGAATTTCGAAGAGGAGAAAGCACAGATCCAGCAGGAGAAAGAACAGTTGCTCATGGAGCAGGTCAGAATCAAAGAAGCAGTCAATAGAGCACTTCGCTCTGTGACAGGCTTAGAGCAAAAGGAGGAAGACCCAATAGAGCATCAAGTGGCGAGGCTTTCTGAAGCCATTCACCAGCTTCAACAGAGAATAACAGATCTAGAGCTACAAACAATACCAAGTACTCTGCAGGATGTACGAGACCAAAGAGAAGCCACTGCCCGAAGCACAGTTGAGAGAATCAAGGCCTTCGCCCTCAAATGTAAACAACTAAGTGATCACAGTGCGCAGACTTATGAGCGACTTACTGAGGACCCTGAACTAAATACACTGGAGTCACAACTCTAGGAGGAAAAGCAGCAAGCAACAATGGTACAGGCACAACTGAAGCTCTTGTCAGCATTTCAGAGAATGACACGATCCCAGGAACAATGCACTATTCAACAACAAGTCCATGCCATACAAAGCAAATTCATGGAAGTAACTCAGAAGCTCCAGCCAGTCCAGGATGCATCTTGTCAACTATTCGAAGAGATTGGAGGACGAGGAGCAGAACTAGAATAGATATTCACTGCAGTTGAGAAATGCTTGGAAGGACCTATGAACGAGGCAATTCTTCAGGAGTCCGTCGAGCAGGAGGCCTTGTGCAGCAACAGGTCGAAGCAGCTTGAGCCAAGCTCTAGGATTTTGAGGCATAATTAAGCAAAGCAGAGTGACTCGGGACAATTCAAAGGTGAGTGTTGGGGGCTTGTTGGCCCTTGACCAAGTTTTGGAGATCCTTGTTCATATTTGACCTATTTTGGGACTTCGACGGGCTGGTCGAAGGAGGAACGCAGGTCGAAGCGGAGATCACGGGATCTCAACCCCCTTTTAGGGCACTTTTGGGTTTTGGCCTTATGTAACGAGTATGGGATGTCGTCCCATGGGTTACCCATGTTTAGGCCCTTTTTGTAATGTATAAATAGATATCTAGGCGAAGTAGGAAGAGGCCATTGAGCTAAGTGCGGATAGTAGGAATTCTTTGTGCATGCGATGCGTTAAGAACTTGCAGAGCTAAGTGAAAGTGATTGTAAGAAGCTTGTGTATAGACAGTAAGAAGGCTTTGTGCTTAAACCTAGCTCGGGGAAGGAGGATCTAGCGAGGTGCACGCAGATCTCCTGTCCTATGCGGAGTGGGTTATGAGGCTTTGTGCATGTAAGGAGATTGACAAGAGATAATAAAGAAGATGAAGAGTTGGTGGACATAGCCCCAAGCTAAGGGTGAACCACGTATATCCTGTGTTATGATTGTTCTGTGCATTATGGTTGTTCTGTTCATGTGATTTACGCTTAGTGCAATAATGTATGCTTAGATGGATATGATATGATAGCTTAGTTCCTAATAATGTGAACAAGATGCTAGATCTGATCTATATCTCCATGTTAAGTGCTTAAATGTGTTAGATCTTGTTGAATACTGTGTTGCTCTGTAATTAGGGTTTGGATCTGCGATGTGAATAAGGGTTAATTACTGATTAATGTTAACTGCTAAGTGCTTTGTTAGAGTATTGTAATCATAGATCTGTGTCCCAGCTAAGGTTGAAAACACTGAAGTCCTGTAACCACCCCTGCCTCTACCTCGGGTGAGACTTCATCTGCTTCGCGGGTGTTGCAGAAAGGGTCGGTAGTTAGGGTTTTGATGGTGTGTTGTTGAAGCATTGAACCCTGGGTCTACCCCTGTGCCAACAATCTTTTTACAAATATGGAATAATGAAAAAAAGTAAATAATTATGGATTTTTCACTATAATTACAATAGTCCAATACATTGCAACTATGAGATGGAATCTAATGTAGTAACAAATAAACTTTCTTTATAATTATAAATGAGGTAACAATCTAGTAAAAAAGAAAATAGGCATTAGTAGAGTTTTACGGTGATTCAAGATCTCTCCATGGTGGGAAAATGTCATTAGGGGATTTTCCCAATCTTAAATCTATCAAAATCTTCAAAAATCCAATTAGAGTTGGGGATCAATGAGAATTTTAACTTTCTATATAGTTGGACTCCAAAAACTTAAGGAGTTTTCGTGAGAGATTATACAACTCCTACAAAAATAAAACAATAACAAAAACATAACAATGATTTTGATATTCTAAATGTTTAGCTAATTTGCTTGAAAATAATGGGAAGGGAACCCCTCATTTTTTACCTAAAATTTTGGCAATAATCATTTTGTATAGATAGAATTGCATATATGAATAGTTAACATTAAGATTTCAACAATCCAAAATTTTAATTTCACTAAAAAAAATTTGATCAGATATGTAATGGTGGAGTCTAAAAAGGAAAAATGTAAAACGTTTAACATTCTTCATTCAATTATAATTAAAATGTTCACATTTGTATCAACCACCTCAAATTTGTGGGAGCAATTTTCCAACCCTATCTTAATATAATAGTTTTTCTTTATTTATTTCTGTTAAAATCTTTTTATATTATTTGAACACATGTGTAAACATTATTTTTCATTAATGTAAAATTTATTATAATGATGTAAGTATGTCTCATAATATGTATTACAATCTTAAATTCCAAGCTATTAGTTTGAAAGTTGTCATAATAATAATATAACATAAACATGGGTAAAAGCTAAACTAAAGAAAACCAGAGAAAAAAAATCGATTTGACTTGAAGAGAACCCAAGATATATAACTGATTTGACTTGAAGAGAACCAAGATATAACTAATTATTTGCATATAACTCAAAAAATGAGCAATAACTATTATTATTTATGCTTATGCACCTAGGTTTATTATTTATGCTTATGCACCTAGCTTAAAGCTAGAAAGAAATGCTTTTAACCCAATCAACACATTAAATACATAACAATCTCTTAGAAGGTTGTGCTCTCAAAGGAGAAGCGCTCCTTGTCGTCCTAGTTGGTTGAGTGTTTCTTAATAGTTGTCTTCCTTGGTAGATGTGTTGAGTGAGGTTTCCTTTGTTATATATCATATAAACAAAAATAGAAAATGTATGTGTGGGGTATGGATTTTAGATTTTATAGAATAATAAGAGTAAAGAAAAATAATATAGACTATATAGTAGTCTTTATCTCTTATATATTATTAAAAAAAAAAAAAAAAAAAAAATTGAAAAAGGTTTGGTCACTAGCTACTAAATTTATGAAATAAACATATAAAATTGGAATTTTAAAGATAGAGTTAAACTCAAGCTTCTTTAAGATATTCTTTCTCTTCATCCAAGGAGATGAGATGCTCGGAGTCCTCTCCATATTGGAGGTATTTCTCATCTCCATCTTCCTTGTCTTTTGGAACCTGTTCTAAATCTTGAAGGGTTTTCAACAAGAAATAATATTTATCATTCAATTGTAGCAACGCTTCCTTGATTTTCTTCATTATGGGGTTGCTCCTCTATAAGACTAAATCCATGTGACATGCAATTAATGTCTTGGTATGCCCATTATGATATAGAGTTAAGGTGATCATACTTCTTGAAAATCCTATGTTTGGTATGATATGAGCCAAGTACTTATATGTTTTCGTGTTGTTTTTGGCAACTCTCCATCCTCGAATGTTCTCGTCCAATTTTTTCAAGTTTTAAACCGTGGTTTCCCTATGCCTACCCTTGAAACCTTGTTCTATATGTTGTGCATTGTATTTCTTCCTCTAGTTCGAGTTTGTTTGGGTTTGATTTTCTAGTGGGCCTTGTGCGAGGGAGGTCTACCCCTACCTTGGTGCATGGGTTGTGGTAGGTATACCTCTTTCCATTTCTCCTATGACTATTATTCCTTCCTCCATGTTTTCTCTACTTCCACCTTAAGGTGTTATACCTCATAAACTACAATAGGTACTTATGATCCATTTTTTCTATGATACTTCCTTTCTCATCCTTCTTTTGGTTCTCCTTATCCTTTCCCATATTAGCTAAGTTCTGGTCCGTGCTACATAGATGGAGGGAAATGGGAGATGTCACTTTATGGTAAGTGGGGATAATCATTAGGAAGATGTTGGCCCAAAGTAGAATGGCTATACACCCTCATTTTCATGAGCTTAGCATGCTGCATTTTCAAGTTACGATTTTGAAACATACCAATATCATTTTGAAACATACCAATATCATCAAGGTTGTGAGAGTTAATGTTCAAGTATTGTATCAAGGTTGAGAGAGTTAATGTTCAAGTATTATACCATGTCCAGAGCATCCTCTCCCTTCATGAATTGCTCAGCCTCCATTGATGTCACATCCAAACATTCTTGAAATAGGTTTAGGTGATGAATGTCATATCTAAGTAATATGTGTCAAACATAATCTTCATTAACTAAATGATGACTAGAGCCATCCCCTTCCACATTAACCATATATGTGTGGTAAAGGTTACCTTATATCATTAATGAGTGTCATGGTTACCAAAAAAATGGTATAATACACATGCCATATGACCTTCATAACACCCTATCTAAATATATTTTAATATTATATAATATTTTCATCAAAATAAAAAGACCTTAACCTCATTGTATTGCTATAATATTATGATATAAATGAATTTTAAGGACAATTGGTTGGAGTGTAAAAAATTTAAATATTAATCCTCTTCAATTATGGTCCCTACCCACACACGGATATTGCATCCAACCAGCCATTGAATGTGTATTAGTTCATGGTTAATCAAATTAGATATATCTTTGGAAGCACTCTTTCATGAAAATCTAATTAAAATAAATGTAAAATTTTATTTTTATAATATTATTGGTTTTATTAATTGGATTTAAGGACTCCAAATGATGTCTCGATAACTTCAACGATGTATTAAATTGGACCTTAACATGATAGAATGTGATCACTGCGGTGGTAGTGTAGTTTTCTTCAACATTTAAGTCAAAACAACTTCAACATTATAATTGTTGGGTGATTTCTATTTAATACAATTATTTTTTAAGATCAATGATGAATGTAATAATTGATACAATAAAATAACTGCATAATAACATATATTAGACATATTCAAAGTTTTAAGGTTATGTAGGTAACAAATAAATATCATTCTGTACACTTTGTCAGTGCAATTAGCACTCCTCCAGAATTGTCAAAGCAATAGCTACTACCCTTCCAACAAATCAACTAACTCTCCCAAGTGTCTAATTTATTCCTCGATGCGTTTACCTCGATGTTGGCTAATTGTTCACGTTGTAGGAAGGAATGTGGAAGAGTACAGTGACAACACTACCATGAACGTCGATCGCAGAAGCGAAGCTAGCAGATACACTCAAACCGTCTTTTTTATGCCACCACAGAATCGTGTCATTACGCCGAAAGGCGTATACCTATTGACAATGGGCAGAATTAATCACCTTTTAATCATAAATTTCAATCCATGCTGGCATATTCTTCGTCGTCCTCTCTAATCAATGGATGAGATTTTAATAAATTAACTTCCGCTCATTTATAAAGACGTCCGTTTATGTGATTACTTTTTTACATTTACTAAATCAGATTAAAAATTTAATTGCTCACCACCAGATTGCCACGTTCAGTGATTAAGAGATAATCTATTAAGCTGGCCACAATTTACTAAATTATTGTTACTGGGCGGATACTTATGGCCGCGTGGGTGTTGGATGCCAATTAAAAAAATTTACGCGCAGTCAATTTTTTTTACCACTGGGGATGTTTATGGCCGCGTGGATGTGAACTGTAGCATTTCCACTGCGGATGTTTATGGCTGCGGATGTTTATGGCCGCGTGGATGAATGCGGGGGACAGCGCGCATGAGATTGGCATGCGTGGAGAAGCAGCTACCAATTTTTGTATAAATCGGAATTGTGGAATTGATGTTCGTTGTCGATTTATATATAAATCGAAATTATGGAAATTTTTGTTTTATGTACAAACAGAATTATGAAATTGATTAGTTTGATCCAATTTTTTGTTTATGAAATCGAAACTTGGATTTATTTAATCACTACAGTTACTTCAGAGTTCTTGGATTCGAAGGTCATACAGTCGGAGGAACCTGGATTGGAATTTAGTTATAGTCGTTGTCTTGTTTTGTGCAATTTCTTGATCGAATTTAGTGATGGTGGCGCATTAGTTTTGATTACAACCATGGTTTTAATTTATTACGCCAAAAGACTTATACTTATTGAAAATGGACACAATTAACTCTTTGTATAGGGCAAAAAAGAATATAGGACAAAAAAAAATTAAGGTTTATTTGCAAATAACATATGCCTTTTGGCGTTCATCAGCCACAATTATGTGGCTGTGCTAGTATTATACACTACATCTCAAAAATCAACACCAGGGCGTAGTGTATGCAACCTGGAAATGCCAGGCCTTGAATTGTCCCCAACTCAGTCGTCGATCCAAATTGTCAATGTTCATGTCAACGTAAACCATTATTTGCTCTGGGTTTGAATCTACAAGAAATATATGGATGTAGAAGCCTGGAACATTGCAGATACGAGAATGTCGTAACCACACCACAGACTTTGGCAACAAGCTAAGGGTTCTGGGCTCAAATATGTAGGCAAGATATGGATGTAGAAGCCTAAAACATTGCAGAAATGAGTATGTCATAATAGTGCCATGGACTTCAACACCACGATCCATTTCCTGACACTCTCCGACAACGAATAATAAAAATTTCAATCGGTATTAAAGAAGGGAGCCAAGCTCAAAATCTATCGTCGTTGAAATAATCGCATCATACCTTGTGAGGCTTCAACTTCTGTTATACTACCCAAGCGCCCTCTATAAATGGAACTAGCAACTCCATATCTCTTCATAATAATTCCAGTGAGAAGTTCTGGCAGCGTCCGATTCGTTGTTCCCTAGAGAAAGCGCAGAATGTAGCGAGCTAGCCTAACAAGTTGGCAATGTCCTTTGTTGCAACATATTCATCATCCGTAGTGATATTGTTGTTGTCCTTGCAAATCTGCGAGTTCACATCAATATCTGATAATTCTGATTCTTGTTAGATCACTGCACCGACTTTAGGTAATCCTTTTCCTTCGTGTCTGTAGCTACAATATATGTTTCTTTAACATGCTCGAACAGTACATCAGTTTGCTAAATGATGATTGATATGTTTACAAATTGCGTGGAACCACTTTAGGTAATCCTTTTCCTTCGTGTCTGTAGCTACAATACATGCTTTTTAACATGCTCGAACAGTACATCAGTTTGCTAAATGATGATTGATATATTTACAAATTGCGTGGAACCCTAAGATGCCATTTTGATTCCCTCTGCATCTGACGATCATGATAATAATAACAATGATGAAAGTGTTGTTTGCACTAACTTTCAATGATCCTAGTGCCCATGCTTTGACCAATTGAAATGCTAAAGAAGACCCTCTAAGTGTGTGCTCCTATGAGGTCTTCGTTGCCACTTCTCATTCATGATTCTTATTTGTTGTAAAGTCGTTCATCGGATAAATGTGGAAGCTATGCCCGCTAGTGAATCTGTTGGCTCTGAAGCCAATAGGCAGTATGCTTGAAACCCTTACCCGTAAACCATATATCCAGGTTCAACACTTAGCTCTGGATCCCGTAAGCTTAATACAACCCTACCTTTATGCATTTACTTGCTGCAATTTATCCTTTTATTGCATGTATGATGGCAGGTAGCCAAAAATGTCAAGTTCTAGTACCTTTTACATAACATGTATTTGTAAATTGGTTGTATCACTATCACTAGTGAGTAAAAAGTAAAAAAGTTGTGTCATCAACAAATTTCAAATCTTATACCAAATATATTTATTTTAATTGAGCTAATTATTTATGAAAATATATAATATGTTCATAAATTATTGACTTAGTCATATGCCCTAAAGAATTTAGAATTTACTTTCCTTGCAAATTTAGAGTACAAATTTATCTCTATTTTCATTATGGAATATTGTTTTCATACATGTCAAAGCAAGTTTCTTTTGGTGCTAAAAACCCTTGGGGTAAAAATTTCTCCAAGGGTTCTTCTTTTCACTTAGAGCAACCCCATGCACCTAGAGGAAATGATGGTAGCAATCATCCAAGGTCCAATAGATTTGAAATTTTCTCAAGAAAATCAGATTCCATCATCTGAGACCCAAGCCAAAGGTGTTATGGATCCAACTGAAAATAACTATGCCCAAGCCAAAGGTGTTATGGATCCAACTGAAAATAACTATGGGGAGTCGCGTGTAGTCCAAATCCTAGAAACTTCTCAATCTGGCCAAGAAGATCCAAGAATCCATTTTCAAGAGGAACTAGAAGATTTAAATAAAGAGATAAATGAGTTCTATGGAGAAGAGGTCTCCCACGTAGTGGCGGAAATAAATACCCAAGTAGGCATGCAAGAAGTAGAAAACTTCATAAATGTAGAGAACACCTTCTTTGGCCATAAGGATAAAGGTTAAAATACCCTCTCTCCCATCGAGGAGGAGATCAACAGTGGGGATTTAGAAGAAAGAAAATCCTTATCGATCAAGAAGGAATTTGCATAAGACTCTCAAGAAAGAACGAGAAAACAAAGAAATTGTAATGGGTTCACAATCAACACTAGAGAAAAGTATGGGAGTTCGCCTTAAATCCACAAAATCCCCTAGAAATAGTGTGCCTCCTAAATAATGATTTTAGTCTCCTGGAATTGCAGAGGTTTCGGCAGTAGACGTAAATCAGTTTCAATTGATGATCTAATCAAATTTGAGAAGCATGTAGTTCTCTTGCTTCAAGAGACTAAAATGAGCTCATTTGAAGTAATTAAAATGGGAAAGTAGTGATGGAGGCAAAGTGAAGGGATAGAAGAAGATGTTAGAGGAGCATTCGAGGGTTTGCTCTAAAAAGTTTAGAATTCATTTCTAACACTATCATAGCATGAGATTTCAATGTTAGCTTACACAATTCTAAGAAAAGAGGGGGAAGCATTATAAGAGATGCTTCAAGGAGAAATTGGAAGATTTTATATAAGCAAATGAAATTTAATAGATATCAAACCGATCAAAGAGAAATATACATGGACAAAAAAATATATGGCCCGGGCCATATTGTTTCCAGGCTTGATTATTTCTAGTGCATAGAAATCTCCTCTTGTAGCATTTTTCTTTTAAATCCAAGATACTTCCCTCTGCCATTTCTTATCATAAACCCATATCCTTATATTTTCAAAATTCTTTCGATTATGGACCCTTACCATTTTGATTTAATCCACTATGGATCAACTATCAAGAAGATATATAGATGGTGTGCTCTTAGCCTGACAAAGATGAATTTCAAATACCCTGGTGCATATTTGGGAACAAAAATCGAAATTACTTAAAAATGCACTCAAAGAATGGGTAAGGTATATTATACCTCTCTATCTATTGAGAAAGACAGAATCAGATCAAAGCTATCTGAAATTCAATAAAAAATGGAATTTTAAGTCGAAGAGTCACATCATAGCTGCAAGAGGAAGAGGGGACTCTCCAAAAACAATTTAATTAGGTTGTACGATCAAAAGAGGATCATTGGTGAATCTACCAGAAGTTTGTGGCTGAAATTAGGGGATCAAAATACCATTTTTTTCCATAAGAAAGAAAAAACATGTCTTGTAAAAAATAATGTGAAAGAGATCTCAAGGGAGGTTGGAACAAAGATTTCCAATTTTGAGGAGCTAAAAAACACTGCTAGGCAAGACTGCTACTTTTTATTTACTCAACAGTGTGAAGTGATTCATGGCAATGAAGATGATCTACTAGAGAATATCCCAGCAGTGGTCAATGGTGAGGAGAACAACGAGTTGATGAGGCCATTTGAAGAAGCCAAAATACGGAATGTCATTTGGAGCTTGGATCGTGATAAAGCTCCAGGGCCTAATGGGTTTTCCATTTCCTTTTATAGGTGTTTATGTGATCTCATCAAGTATGATTTAAAAATAATACTTCAATATTCCCAATGATCCTGTAAGATGGGGGTAGTATGAATTCATCCTTTTTGGCCTTAATCCTCAAAGATGTGAACCCATATTCATTTTCCAAATTCACACCCATTTATCTATGTAACTCTTCATACAAAATCATGACCAAGATCATTACCTATCAACTGAAAAACTCTTTCCCAGACTTATTTTTGATAACCAAGGAGGGTTTATGAAAAATAGGCAGATTATTGAAAACATTGTGTTGGTGCAGGAAGCCATCCATTCAAGTCTAGTGTAAAGGGAGAAAGGTATGATAGTTAGATTGGACATGGAAAATGTGTTTGATCGAGTCAGACATTCTTTTCTTTTCAAGGTCATGGGAAAATTTGGATTCATCTCTTAATTTATTCAATGGACAGTTTCATGCATTAGATATCCTTGGATAGCCTCTTTAGTTAATGTTCATCCCACCTCCTTCTTCAAGGTAGAAGAGGATTGAGCCAAGGATGCCCTTTTTCACCTCTCCTTTACATTATTATGGCAAATTCTATCGGTCATGAGCATGAATTAGAGAGGTTTATTGGAAATCTTCTAGGGATCAAGATTGTTCAAGGATAAACAAATATCAATCACTCTCAATTTATGAACACTCTTCTTGTCAAGGGAGATTCTCTTATCATTTCCTCTATATTCATTCAATTTTTGGACTCCTTCCTAGATGCTTATGGAGGAGAAGTCAATTGCATAAAATATCAAATATTTGGATGGAATGCAATCCCCCAAGTTTTACATTCCATTTTTAGACTTGTTGAATTTCCTTTGGCTAAACATTGGTCTTCTTTCAAGTATCTTGGGATTCCTATTTCTCTTAGAAGATCCTCTTCTCACTCTTGGTCTAGTATCCTAGACAAAATCAGAAATAAATTTGGACAATGGGGGTTAGAGTGGATAAATCCAGTGAGGTGAGTTGTTTTAATTAAATCAATGTTATCAACTCTATCTTTATATCAATGTTCGGCTGTATTGGCACCAACTGGCATACTGAATCATATTTCAATCATTATTAAGAAGTTCCTATGGCAAGGGGACAAAAAAAACACCAAAAAATATAATTTAATTAACTAGAAGCTAGTTAGAAGTCCAAAGGATAAGATAAGAGTGGAGTGGGGATCAAAGATCCAACTATGATGAACTTGGCTATGGGAGCCAAATTTATATAGATAATGATCACCATTAATTTGGAGTGGAAAATATATATTTTGGAAAAAGTATTTTAGAGGCCAAGAGTCAGATGTGTAGATAAATCATTAAAAGTGCAAAAAGGCTCCCCAATTTTGAAGCTTATCAAAGCAACAATCCATGTAATAAAAGATAAACTCACTTGGATACTAGTAAATGAGAAAGAAATAAAAATTTGGAGGGACAACATCTATGGGAAGGAGGCTTTGTCTAGTAGAGGCATGTGGTTCTTTCCCTCACTCAAGTGCTCACTGGATGTACCCTCTGGAACAAGTTTGTTAAATATTGTAGCGGATGGGGTGAATCCTCTTTCGCAAGAAACTATGGGTATATTTATCTACTTGAAGCCACCCAATTACCCCAATGATCAACCTTGTGGAACAAAATATGTAATAGTGACGGTTTTCCCAAGACAAACATCTTATGTTGGATCTTGGCTCATGGAAATATTCTTACGACATAAAACTTGAAGAAAAAAGGAGTGGTGGGTCCTTCAAAATATGCATCGTGTGTCGAGGAAGAAGAATCAACATATCATTTATTTATAGAATGCAATTACATCAAAGAAGTATGGATAAGTGCCTTTGTTGTGTTGATTCATTGAATTTGTTGGCTTGTTAATTGGGATGATATGTTTTTGAATTGGAGTAAGCAATAACTTGGTGTCTTTAAAAACAATAATTTTTTCAAAAGAATATGGATTGTTGTTCCAAAGTTTCTTTGCTAGAAGATTTGGTTGGCCATAAATAAAAAGGGTTTTAATAATAGATGGAATAAGCTAGAGTAAAAAAACTCTAGAGAAAAACATCTTCTCTCTGAACGTTTACAACTCATAATTCATGGAAAGGATTAGGTTTTGGATAGTTCTTAAGAGAGATGGGTTTTACAATTCAATTTTGGCCATGACACCTCTCTCTCCTCCTCTCCCTACTTTGGTTCTCTTCCTTCTTGGATGATTAGGAAAGACATTTAGGAGTTCTAAGTTTGGTGGTTGCAAAAACAATCCTCTCTCTTTTTGATGGATCCTCAAAGAATACGCATGGGTGACATGTGTGGGGGGGAAAGGTATTCATGATCCCAAAGGAAATAAGATTACTTATTATGCTTTGGCTCTAAGGAAGGTCTCAAATAATATGGCAAAGCATTACTCCATGTGGTGTGGTATTTCCATTACTAAGGGGGGGATTATTAGATCCTTAATGATCTTTGGAGAATCAATGTTGATCATCAAAGAAATGATAGCTCATTCTAATCCAGTGTGGAATAATATAAAAATACTCATTTCCATAATCAAACATGGTCTCTCTTCATTTGACAAGGTCACATTCTTGCATATTAGACAAGAACTAAACTCAGAGGCCAATGATTGGGCCAAGATTATTGTTGATCTAAGCCTAGGAATAATGTAAAAAAATGAGGAATTAAGCTTTAGTTCAATCCCCTAAATCTAAAAACAAGTGGCTATTAATGGATGATTTTCCCAATATTAATCAATTAATGCAATTAGGTAGGTCATGCCTTGGGAAGGATGGAGGAAGGAATTCTTCTCCTCCAAATCATTTACATTTGCAGGCTCATTTCTTGGAAATTCAATGCCCATCGATGTTTGGGACTTAACAATGTGGGATTATGGATGCTTGATGCTCTTTACAGGGGTATTTTGCAGGTCTTGTGGCTCTATTCTTGTTGGGTCTAGGTGGTGGCCTCTACGTTGGTTTCAAGAATGTGTTCTTGTTTGGTTCTGGTGGTGGTCTTGGTGGTGGGTTTGGTGGTGGTCTATGCGTAGCTTTCATGGCTCTCTTCTTGTTGGGTCTCAACAGTGGACTTGGAGGTGGTCTTTATTCCTAGATTCTCTCTATTGTTTTTTTAGTGGTGTTGGAGGTATTTCATCTTCTCTCCCCTCTCTTTTTGTTCCAGTGGTGTCTGTGTCAAGTGTTAGTTGGTGGAGGCAAGTTGTAGTTCCAGAACTGAGTGGTTCAGAGGAAATTCATGGTGTTTGGCTCATGGTACAAGAAAGTTTCTCGTTTCCAATGTTAGGAACCTCCTCTTATTTCAAAATTAAATAATCGGTAAGGAAAGTATGGAATTTTTGGCCTTTTCCTTTTGGTAATATTGTAGGTGATATTTAGGGTTAAGATATTTGGAATTTATGGAATGGTATTAAGTTACAATTTGAAAATCCTAGGTGTAGTGCCTCATGGATGGATTAAGGATGGATTAATTCTAGTTGGTCTGAGGTTTCCATGTTCACCTCTTGTCACCTCTGAACCCAAGTCTATGGACCCCATCCTTTGGTTTCTTTGTCAGCTCTGGGATTTTCTCTAGTATATGATTCTGTTGGTTTTTATGTTTCTTTATCTATGGATAATGAAGCTAATAGAGAATTTCTTCAATTTATTCGTCGTCATAAGGAGATAACTTAGGCTAACAGTAGTGCTTTGTTGGTAATATCTACAAAAACTACTAAAGTAGAGTAGGCTTGCTCCACCCATAATGCCAACATTTTTAGTATTCTATTCTTCCAAAAGAAGAGAATTGATTCTCTAGAATCGAAATGCAATAGACTTTGCAATTTGTTCCTTTCTCAACACATGGAAATACTTTGAATGGCTTCTAAAATTAGAGGTCAAAAAAAACATTCCAAGCATTCCTAAGGGAAGATTAATTAGTACACAAGCATCATGATCCTATGGAAATTGAAGGCCCTAGCTACCCTCAATGTGACGAGGAGCAAGGAGAAGAAGAAAGTGTCCCTCTATGTCATCCTTAGTATGTATTGTGGAATCACATGTATTTTGGGAAAATATTTTAGATTGGCCACATGTAGACCAACATGAAACTCTTGTTTAGTTAAGACTCTTATTTATGTTAAAAAAATGTAAGTAAAACTTCCAATACAAAAACAATTAGGATATTTTTTTTCAATATACTTGTAATAATATAAAATATTTTTAACTTATTAGAATGTTTTGACTTAATTTCTCATTTTAAGGAAACCATAATAATTTTAATACTTTCATTTACACAATGTTATAAGATTAATATTAAAAAAAATATTAACTCACAAAAAAAACTTTAATAAAAAATAGATTGCATGAACATATTTCATTTCAAAATGCTTTATATTTAAATATAATTTTATTCAATGTTATAACTTAATTTCTTATACTATTAAAATTATATTTATTTTATAAAAATAATATTCCAAAGAACAATATTTTTTTTCAAAATATTTTATATTTAAATATAATTTTGTTCAATGTTATAATTTAATTTCTTATATATTATTAAAATTATATCGATTTCAT
>SNQJ01S0008738.1:186654-197781 GCA_010110895.2 Picea sitchensis
GACAATCATATGAAACATACATGTCATCTACATCACTTGAGTTTGATTTATCTACATCACCTCCATATTTTCTTGAGGAAATTTTGGTTCCTATCTTCCCAACCTCGTCGGGATAAACACTTTCAACTGGTTTTGTGAGCCATTTTGGTGGACCTTTCTGAGATGGTCCAAGTTTCTCATTGGATTGAAATGGTGTTGAGTTTTCATCAAGACTCAACTTTTCAATCCTCTCGATCACATCATCCAAATGAACTTCAGGTTCTGATGAAGGGGATGGAAATTGTTCATGAGGGAGAGATGGTGCTTCAAAATAAAAAGGAGATTCCATAGATTGACCCAATATAGGGATCCCCCTTCAATATTTGGAATATCCTTATCAAATTCATGATATCTCTTTACACGAGTGAATCTATGCATATGATCAAGCTGTATCTCAACAATTTTGTCATTCTTGGAGGATTCAAGAAAGATTATATCTCAGGAAAGGATGAATTTCTTGTTTTCCTCATCATGAAGATGATATCCCTTGGAGGTATTTGAGTAGGTCCCAAGAAGATACACTTCTGACTCCTTGCTTCAAGCTTGCTTCTTTTCTCCTTAGAAATCAAGGAATAGTATCTAGAACCAAAGACCCTGAGATGCCTTACCAAAGGAATGCGGCCATACCACATTTCATATGGAGTCTTGTTTTTAAGAGCACGAGATGGACACCGTCTAGTTTTTACATATTCTGCACATAGAACAACATCAGCCCAAAACATCGATTTTACATTGTTAAAAAACATCATGGAATGAATAATATTTAGGATATTCAAGTTCATTCTTTCAGCTACAAATTTGGTTGAGGATTCTATGGAACTGTTGTTTAATGTTTGATCCCACATTGGCAAAGGTAGCTTTCAAATTCCTTAGATGTACATTATCTTCCATTATCAATTCGAAGATAGCCAATATGAGTCTGAACTTTATTTTGAATCCATACATGAAATTTTTTAAAAGTTTCGAAATCTTGTGATTTTTCTTTCAAAAAATACACCCAACACATCCTGGTGTAATTATCAATAAAAGACGTGATATATTTATTTTGTTTTGCAGAAGGAACATGCATAGGGCCACATAAATCAGAATGAATCAGTTCAAGCTTTCTACATGCTCTGGAAGTATAATCATGAAATGGTTATTTTCTATGTTTTCCAAGGATACAAGCATCACATTGCTTCAATTTCCTAGAAATAGTAGGCAAACCAGAAACACCATTCCTTTTTTATGCACAAAGGTTGTCATAATTAATATTACCAAATCTGGCATGCCACAAAAGAGTAGATGGAATTATACCTTCACTGTGATGAGAGAGGTATGCAACATTTTGTGTATTGGAAGATGTCCCTTTTAGCTTCAACAGTCTTCCATCTTCCATTTCGATCATGAAAACCATGTTGTTGGAATCCTTCATTGTCTCAACTTTGCAACTGAACATATGAACAGAGTGTCCTTGCTATCAGATGTGCATAAGGGAAAGCAAGTTCCTTTGTAGCTCGGGAATATAAAGTACATTATGAAAAATAAAATCCAAGAGTCCAGGAAACTTAAACTGATGGTGCCCATTCTCGAAGGTTTCAGAATTGATCTATCTACAAAATACACTATGCCATCTACATTATCATTGAAGTCTTCCAAGAAGTCTCTTTGAAATTTCATGTGGGAGGTTACGTGTGTGTTAAGAAGCCATGCATATCTCCAAGAAGTAAATGAAGTGTTAAAAAAATCTCAGTTACTCCTATATTGCAATGGGAAACAATGTAATGAGCATATTCAGATGCTTTACCTTTCATTGGTTCTGAATTTTTACCTTTGTCCTCTTTCTGATTCTATCTATCTTCTTTGATCTTCTCCCATGGAACTCTGGAGTCATTCACTTCATGTGACTCATTCTTTTTGGAATGGGTATAGTGAATATTAGATCTATCACATTGGTTGTGTCTACTCCTCCTACCTCTAAAAGTCTTTCTTCCACGTCCTCTTTTGTTGCCTTCTCCTCTAGAAGAATCATGTGGTTTCCCTTTCTAACCAAGGAACATTGTCTCATCGGTGGGATGTGTTGACTTATTTCCAAAGGCCTTCTCATGTTTTGAAACTTTCTCCACCAACTTGTCAAATGTGATGGATTTCATGTGACCACTATCTTGTAGAGATTCAAGGTAGTGAGAATATGTAGGGTAGAGGGCCTTATTGAAGGTTGTGAGAGGGAGGTCTATCTTCACCCAATGGCATCATTGTCATGTATTATGGCTTTGATCTCAGAATCTAAATCCATTGGGTCATCATTCTTCATCTCTAGGTTGAAGAGCTCCACCATCAGTTGTATGAGTTCAAGTTATGAGTGTGTGTCATACAAGTCATTCAATCTCTTCAAAGTACTATAAAAGTCATTAATATAAGAAATATGATGGCTCACCTCTTCGCTTAGTGTCACAAAAATCATAGCATATGCTTTCTAGTCTTTGTCCTTCCATATGGCACTTTCTTTGTTTGATGTAGGAATGGTCAGTTTGCTACTCCTTGGCTTTGCTTCTGATTCATCTTTTGTGGCAGCTAATTCAATTTCTTCTTCATTGACAATTTTTTCTTCACAAATACCATTCCACAAGTTGTTGAAGATCAATGTGCTTTTGATATTTCTGTACCATTCTCTACAGTTCTCTTTACCAATGAGCATGATGTCGACAATGGAAATGAGAGAATGCATCTTTTGGCACCATAATGAATACAATGATTCACTGGCAGCTGGTTGTGTAGAAACTTATCTTCTTCACCAAAGTAGGGCCAATGTTCCCACGTAATTTTAGATAGCACCTTCCTCAACAGATGATGCCTTTATTCCACTCCACGAAAGCACTCAATTTATGTTGTTCTGAACTCTCTCAGCAGAAGAAGCTATTCTCTCCAATTCATGCTCCTTAAACATCATTGCCACATCATTCATTAAACATCGTCACTCAATCGAGAAATGTACAGACATTTATGTGTGATGGTGAATGGGATAATTCATTAGCAACAACATTCATGGCCACATCAATCTTGATTGAATATTTCTTCAGGATTGTTTGACTTCAATGCTTAAACAATGAGAGGATCAATATGTTTCATTCTGCACAAGTGGCTCCAATATTGAATAAGGAACCCTAGTTGTGTGAAGAAGAAACCCTAGCTCATATTTCTTCTCTTCTCATTTCATGGATGGATCCCTCTATCGAACATTGTCATTAGGATACCTAATAACAGGGAGAGTTTGTATGGGTAAAATTCGTTCAGATTATGAAGGCAGGATAAGAGGATACCATGTTGGTGGAGAATGAGAGCACACACAGTTTGTTATGTCAAACACTCAACACTCCCCATAGACACACTATTCTTCTCCAATTTGACATTATCACTCACTAGATAGAAAAGGCCTTGGTTCGTTTAGTAATGAAGATAGGGCAGCCAAGCAATTCGAAACACCATGGAATAGGTTGATGGATTGATCCAAACATGTGAGGAAGACTATGATGGCACCAGAAATTAGGGTTTACAAGACAGTCATGTGAAGACATCGGAGATCAGGGTTTACGAGCCACTCAAAATGGACAAAGAATCGTTCAGATTGGAAGTCAGAAGGATTAGCAGCTCGAGATAGACAATCAACCAGAGAATGTAGAGAGATAGGAAGGTAGGTAGGAGGCATTTTCTGCACGTTAAGGGAAAGGAAACGCGATCGGAAATAATTCATGGAGTTAACATATGCTCTAGTACCATTAGCAAGTCAAGTGTGGAAGAAAACATAACTCCACAGTTATGTGATTGCATTAATGTTAATCTCAATAAATATACAAAATAGTGACTATTGGTCTTCCCTAACTGGTGGCTCTTCCTATCATCTACAATTCTTCATATTTACAATAATGTTACAAGTAAGGAAATCCCAAGGATTTTATGTCTAGCAAGTACTTTGACCTTCATGCAAAAAGTCTCAAGGTCGATCCCCTATGTTGGTTGCCTTTATTGTGTGCCTCACTCGATTTTCCTATCAAATGAGGCATTTGAGTCAACCTAAATGAGTTTCTATTAGGTATCATCCACAAAATGTGATGAAGTGCTCAGGGGTTTTCCATCAATATTTTCTTTGAACTTAAACCTATGAGGCTCAAGCCCTATCTTGATATTTCCTTCATTTAATTATGACCAAAACTTTTGGTCAAAAGAGTATATCTTTGGTGATATTTTAAGTACTTTACACTTCATGAATATAAGCTCTATCTTGATATAATATATTTCCTTCATTTAATTCTAACCAAAACTTTTGGTCAAAAGAGTATATCTTTGGTGATATTTTAAGTACTTTACACTTCATGAATATATGTGGAAGCATTATTTTCTTTAATATGAAAAATTATTGCAATTAAATAAGTATGTCTTAAAGAAAAGAGATTCATGTCACTATATTAGTCTAATAGATTTTCTTATAATTTTTCTTTTTTTCTTTTTTCATTTTTTTTCTTTTTTTTTACATGGAAACAAATCATAATTACATTTATTAGATGCCATAAACATGAAAATTTATTGCAATTAAATAAGTATGTCTTAAAGAGATTCATGTCACTATATTAGTCTAATAGATTTTCTTATAATTTTTATTTTTTTCTTTTTTCATTTTTTTACATGGAAACAAATCATAATTACATTTATTAAATGCCATAAACATATCCATTCCATTCTAGAAATTAAAAAAACTACCTTGACATTTCCAAACCATATCTATCTTTTTTCCAAAATAATACAATCATCTCTCAACTTCATTTAATAGTATTCAAACAAAAACCTCCAAAAAGAAGATAATCCATTCTTTGAAATGTGATTATGGCGTGATCATCATAGCACCAAGATCTTGTAGTTTGTTTGGGTGGTAAACTTTCTCCCATCCCCCTACACTTAGAATTTAGAATGAGAATGAAAATTTATTGCAATTAAATAAGTATGTCTTAAAGAGATTTATGTCACTATATTAGTTTAATAGATTTTCTTATAATTTTTATTTTTTCCTTTTTTTCTTTTTTTTTTCTTTTTTTTTTACATGGAAACAAATCATAATTACATTTATTAGATGCCATAAACATATCTATTCCATTTTAGAAATTAAAAAAACTACCTTAACACTTCCAAACCATATCTATCCTTTTTCCAAAATAATATAATCATCTCTCAACTTCATTTGATAGTATTCCATTTTAGAAATTAAAAAAACTACCTTCACACTTCCAAACCATATCTATCCTTTTTCCAAAATAATATAATCATCTCTCAACTTCAGTTGATAGTATTCCATTTTAGAAATTTAAAAAACTACCTTAACACTTCCAAACCATATCTATCCTTTTTCCAAAATAATATAATCATCTCTCAACTTCATTTGATAGTATTCAGACAAAATTCCAAAATAATATAATCATCTCTCAACTTCATTTGATAGTATTCAGACAAAAACCTCCAAAAAAGAAGATAATCCATTCATAAAAATGTGATTGTGACGTGATCATCATAGTACCAAGATCTTGTAGTTTGTTTGGGTGGTAAACTTTCTCCCATCCCATACACTTAGAATTTAGAATGAGAACGTTGATATATTTTCTAATGTTTTGTAGATTTTCCTCTTCTTTGGATTCTCGGATGAAATGCAATATTAATCTCTATAGCATCGTTAATAACCTTGTGAGACTCGACAAGATTAAAAACCCTAAACTCCTAAATATTACCCTTTAATGAAAATGATACAACCAACCAAACTATCCCTTGTTCAAATATTTTAATATGATTAAAATAATATAAATCTTTACAAATTGAGTTATATAACTTGAATTGAATGAAAGTGAATCAATGAGAAATCTCTCTAAACTTAAAAATATACGACAAAATTTTGAATACATTGATTAGAAAAATTAAACACTAGATTAAACATTGGCGTCCTTAATGATTTTCGTAAAAGTATACGACAAAATTTTGAATGCATTGATTAGAAAAATTAAACACTAGATTAAACATTAGTGTCCTTAATGATTTTCGTGTCATTTGAAGTATTTCTTACATTTATCATCGAGTATTGAAGAGTTGGCATTTAACAAGCTTGGTGGAATATTTTGTGGCAAGATTAGAGGAAACAAAAATATAATAATATAATGGAATTGCTCTCACTTGTATCACAAAGAGGTGTAAGGTTTTAAAAATGTTTCTTTTACAAATGCTTACTTATTTAGGGATAATCCCATGGTGAATTGGGAAAGGCATTACTCTTGCAATGAAGATGTGTAAAGTTCAAATCTATCTACCATTATAATAAAGTGTTAATGTGAAGTTGGAATTCATAACTCTTTATATAAATAAATTAAAAGTAAAATTATTATTAAAAAATAATTGTACATTTATTTAAGAATATATGAAGAGGTTCATTGGATTCAAATTTCAAAAGCTATTATTTTTCTAGGAAAATTAAAAACTATAATTGCTTTTTGTGTTCTTCATTAAACTTACACTATTCATCTTGCACATCGGTTTTGCTTGTGAGTCATTTTAATTTCCCTCATGCTTTGTAACATTAAGGTTGTTGCCTTCCTAGCTTCTTTGTAATCTTTCAAAATGGTCTCTCCATCACTCTTGTAGCACCAAGTTGTGGTATTTTCAATGACACGTAAGCATAAACTATCTTCTTGAGCAACTTTTGGTTGCATACTCTCAAGACCTCATACCATGTATTTCAACTTATCGGTCTCTCATGGAACCTTCTAACCTAGATGTTGAACATCACAAGATGATCTTCAACAACTTACAAGTTGACCCTTATGAGTTCATAATGTCCACTACCACAACTTCCTTTCCCATGTGAATTTTGTAGTTTGTAAGCATTGTTACTCCAATGGGTTTTTGCAATTGTGTAAAACTTAGATTTAGAAACCTCTTTCATATCATATGAGCGAATCCTTCTCCAAAACAATTTTGAAGTTATAATGTTTATGATTTAAGAACAACTATAGGTTAACAGTGCAAATTGTCATATATCCTAGAAAGTGCTCATCATTTACACCGGTCTCCTCAAAGCAAGGCACCCTTGTTCCTTAATTCATCTAATAAGATCAAAAGGAAATACATTGTACGACCTCATATTATTGTGAATAGAAAAATTCAAAAAAAAATGTTTAAAAACCTCAACAACATGTGACATGTGACGTAGAAAACACATACCTACTTCCAAAACCTATACATGCACACCTTATCTATGTGCATGCACTTTAGCGCTCACATGCATATTTCTCATCTCTCACACACACTTTAACATATCATGCACCAAGTTCCAACCAAATAGAGAAAGAATGTGTATTAAAAATGAGGTAATATGTTTTCTCTAATATTACACCCCACCGCCACCCTCATAAATGAGGGTGGGGTGGCGAGTAATATTAGAGAAAAAATAATAGGTGGGGGGTAATATTAGAGAAAACATATTGGGGGTGGAGGGTAATATTAGAGAAAATATTACCCTCCCCCCCACCATCATATATGGATGAGGGTGGGGGTGCAGGGTAATATTAGAGAAAACATAATAGATGGGGTGTAATATTAGAGAAAACATATGTGATGGTGGGGGTGGAGGGTAATATTAGAGAAAACATATTGGGGGTGGAGGGTAATATTAGAGAAAACATAATATGAGGGTGGGGGTAATATTAGAGAAAACAAAACATGTTTTTTTCTAATATTACCCCCACCCCATAAATGGGGTGGGGGATGTTATGTTTTCTCTAATATTATGCTCCACCCCTACCCTCACCCTCATAAGTAGAGGTGAGGGGATATTATGCTTTCTCTAATATATCCCCACACCACCACCCTCATATATGAAAATGGAAATGAAGTTAAGGAACATATTAAAGAAAACATAATATATAAAATGCTCAAATAAATATTTACCATCTCACACACACTTCAACATATCATGCACCAAGTTCCAACCTAATAGAGAAATAATGTTTATTAAAAAATGACAATAGAGACCCTGTCACCGAAATAAATGTCATTTCACGGTGGTGTGTGCCTTTTTTTTTTTTTTTTTTTTAAGTGAAACTCGCATTGAAGAGTCCCACCGGGAAAATATCATATTAGGGAACCATTTGTTTTATTTAATACATTGTTCTATGGTTAAACCATGAGTAGTAGCTTATTGTACAACTTTAACAACAAAAGAGATTTATACAAAATACGAAGAAGAGAACTAAACGGATATCTCACATTAGATATTGATGTGTGTAATTATATGGGAATGACGCACAGATTTTATCATATTACTACGTAACCGTAGCATGATTGACATTAGAGATCCTCTTAGGTACCATCATGAAACTTTATGAATCATTTCTTATCAGTCCCCGTAAGACGCATATATTTTCTAACTTCATTCAAAGTATCATTGTTGTTAAGCATGCCACCCCATTGACATTAGAGATCCTCTTAGAAACCATCATGAAACTTTATGAATCATTTCTTATCAGTCCCCGTAAGACGCATAGATTTTTTAACTTCATTCAAAGTATCATTGTTGTTAAGCATGCCACCCCCTCTTGCTAAGTATCTTTGGGATATACATTGATGAGATAGAATCCTTCTCACATTTAGGATGGTGATGGTTTCCTCCTACATTATGTGTTGATATTTTTGCTTCTATTTGCTAATGATTTGATCTTATTTGCCTTCTTGTTTAAGGGTTTAGGTTTATAAGGATAGATGTGTTGGATTCCATTTGACAATATGTGGCCATTTATGGTGGTGAGGAGGGTCTCCATCTGTGCAAAAGGATATTGTTGGTCATGTAGTCTCTCAGCACTCCATATCTGCAACCTGAGGGTCTCGAGACATAATCTCCTTATTTATCCACAAAATGGGGATAACATCTCCCTCCTACTTGGGGACATGTGCTTGTCGTAGAGTGCATGAGAACCGCAACATTTCCTGGTAGACCTGTGCCTGCCAAAAACTCAAATAAAGGGATCAAAGCATCTAGGGTGGTGCTATCACATATATATATATATATATATATATATATATATCCAAAAATGAAAACTAATCTAGAAAAGAAAAACTTTTACATTTTTACAAAAAATTCTAAGCTAAGCATGAAATCAATATACATGTAGAGAAAAATGAAAATGAAATGCATCTAAACTAGTATGAGCAATCAAGATGTAGATGTAGGGGAAAGCGGGATGACTTACCTACTTACCTGAGGCATGGGCCCTGAAGAAGTCATGTGACCTGGATGTAAGGTTGGAGAAAATATCCATCCACTGGTAGTGGCATCTTCCTCTCGTCTAGTCCTGCCAGATAGTACATTTCTTTATCAGACTTATTCCTGATGATGTAAGGGCCAAGACATGAGTTGGTATCTTTCTGGTGATATATGGGCTTTCCATTTATTTTTTCCCACATGAACGCAAGGCTTCCTTCATTGAAATCGATGCAAGGTGTGTTCTCATTGTATGGAGGCTCTGTGTGTATTGTCTCTTTGACGATTTCTTCTTGGTTCTCATCTTCTTTCTTCAGAATATGGATAGAACTTGGCTCCTTCCCATGGTATTTTTCAAGTTTCTCTTTGTATTGATCAATACATGGAAGAAGTATGTTTATGGAGTCCTCCTGCATAAAGGGTAGCTCAAATGGATCATACTCAATGGTTTGTGGAGGCACATCATAATCGCATTCGCTAACATAATCATGACAATCAAGATTCATCACATGTTTATCATCCTTCTCTCGATTGTATAGTATCTGGACATCTCCCATGGGAATGTGTGCATGGGTGATATCCATGCTAAGGAAACTCCCAAGAACAATAGACCAACTCCTAGATAAGAGCATCCCCCAAGCATCTAGAACGTCGATCACTATTATGTCCATGAGAATGTTGATATGTGGAAAATCAACCAGGAAGACCTCAATGTCCTCACATACCCCAAGAACCTTGGCCTTTCACGTTTCCATAAGGTCGAGTTGTCTTCAAACCAAGTTGTTTCATCACCCTAAATGATATGGCATTAGCTGAGGCCCCTGAATCAAGCATGTAGTTTTTCAAGCGGAGGCCATTCATGCCTAATAAAAGATAGAAAGGAGGGTTCTTGTCCCTTGGTCGATCAAGTTACAAAGTGTTCAAGATAATGGGAGGATCTTCCTTCTTGGTTGGCACCTGTAAGACTCTCAAAACTTCCCTTTTTACAGAAGGGATCTTATACATCTCTTCAATTTTCCAAACATGCTTGCAACAACTATATTTAACTGAATATCATTTGTAGGAGTTGCCTTAGGAAGAAACTCACATATCGGTGGTGGAGGTGGTGGAGGCACATTTTATACTGATGGAAGAGGAGTATCAAGCTGTGATGGAGGGGCTGAAGCTTTATTTATTCTAGTGTAGGTCAAATATTCCCTCCTCCTCAATGTTGGGTATGTGTTATATTCGTTGCATGTGTGTGTGGGGGTGCATCAGATTCGACAACTACGTCTGACGATCCCTCGTAGTAGTGATTTGTTTGTGCCGTGTGCGTCGGGCGCTTTCCTAGGGGGGTCTCGGGGAGGGGTGGGGGTAGGTATGCCTCCCCCTGGTTACGCCCAACGTTCGGCACCGAGCGTAGCCCAGGGCAGCGCCCCGAAATTGTTTTTTGAACGGTTTTTGCTATTTTTAGCGGTTTACTAAAAATAATCTCAGTTTTAGGGATTAGGGTTTGGGTATCTACGGAATACCAAAAAACATTGTATATATTGTATAGTGAATGGTGAAATTCGATATAATGAATATAAGAAAGGTTTTCCCGATTGAGGGTTTCCGGTATAAAATCTTTGTGTACTCTGTGTTTGAGCCATTGATTAAATGATGTTTTGCTTAAGAATTTATATGCATTGTTTTACTTCACAGGTTTAAAACTTACATGTGGTATCAGAGCTCGTTTTTGGCTTTAGAGGGATGCCTTTGTTGTTGAGGGTTTGGCTCGGTCTTGATAGATCAAGTTTATCTTGGGTCTGTGATAAACCTGGGTTTAGTGGGAGCTTTTGCAG
>SNQJ01S0008738.1:223572-234614 GCA_010110895.2 Picea sitchensis
GTACCACAGACATCTCAATTTACCTTATGCCTCTTCTATTTATACTACAAAATTGGGTTAAACCCTTACAATATGACTCCAAAACCCTAACCCTAACATGGCTAGGTTTGTCCACATATGTGTCGGATTTTCACAAATCTTGTCGCGCGTTACTTCCTTTGCCCTTTTTCACGTTGGTCTTCCTTATTTTACAGCGTGCGATGTTCCCTTTGGCCCACTTTGCCTCGCTTCTTGAGCTTACTCCCAAAAATGCTTGCTCCAATAGGCCCCCAACACTAACTTGTGTCTCATCCCGAGCCACACAGACTTAGTTCACTTTCTGTAGTTCTACCTCCAATGCATGAAACTTCTTTGTCGATTCAACTAATTTCACCTTCATATGCACATTCTTCTCTACCAGTATCTCCACAACATGCGTTGTCATGTTCTCTTTTAGCACTTCCCTGCTTTCTACATGTACTTGTTCCATGTTGACTTTCTTTGTTTCCAACGTTGTTATCAGTTGTATCGCTTGCTCTTGTACGGGCTCCAATTGAGCCTACCATGCTTGCTTCTCTTCTTGTGTGGCCTTTACCTATGCCTGCAGGTTTTTCATATCTTACGCGACCCTCAGTCTTAGTGATATGGCCATTATCTTTTGTCACTGCTTCAGATCCTGAACTGCAATGTTCAGCTTCTCTTTTCTCTGCTCCAGCTGTTGGATCCTTCCATCTTCTTCTAAGTTGGTCCAAATGTGTGCATTCATGGCATACAACTCTGCCACTTCTTTCCCTCCCTGCGCTATGTTATCTATGTGTCCAGTAGCCTCCTTCTCTATCTGTTCCCTCACCTCTGGGGGTGTGCTTGGAGTTAGTTTTTCTACTAAATCTGATATCTACTGCTTGTATCTCTCCATGGTCTACGCAATCTTTTGTATCTTTTCTTCTATTGTGACCTCTAGTTCCCGCATGCAGTCTAGTATGCTACTGTAAACTTTTGCAAGTTTCTTCTCTAGTTTATTTGTGCATTCTTTCTCCTCTTCCTTCTCTAGTGTGATTTTCTCACAAGTGACGTACAATATCTCCTTCACCTCCCTGTTGATCTCTAGGTTGGTGGCATCCGCTCTAGTTCTAGATTGGACCTCCTGCATCACACTCGCTTGTAATCCATATAATTTCTTTGTGGGTATGTTTACCAGAACCAACTCTATATGCTCTATGTCCTTCATTTGTTGTTATGCGATGTTCTCATCAACGTCCAACATGTCTTGCATGTCTTTGAACCTGTCACTGCTCTTTACTACTGTCTGCACTGTCTCTTCGTGTTCTTTTTGTACTAGTTCTTGTTGTTCTTTCTCTTTCTGTTACGTTGTAGGATTATGTACTATACTTTTCTCCAGCCTCTGTATAATGTCATGCACTTCTACCAGCTTTTCCATAATTTCCTTCCTCTGTGCTTCTTCTATAATGACTGCATTTTCCACTCTATCCTGGACTTTATCTGCGACAAATTCTGCATCATCTTCTGTAATAGTAAGTACTGGAGGATTCTTGTGGTACTTCATTTTCTTTCTTATTTCCCCCTCCTGTGTTTCATTCCTCTTCTTAGTTGGGGTTGAGGCATGCACCTCAATTTTCTTCATTTTTGTTTCTTTCTCTTGTACCTCCTTCTTCTGAGAGCTATCTCCCTTTAATTGCTCTCCATTTCCTTTCACTTCTTCCCTTGACATTGTATATTTCTTCCGTGGCTTCTTGACTACTATGCTACTTCTTGAGGTTTGACTACACTCTGCAACCTTCCTTGTATTTTTTGTTGGTATGGTTGTCTTCCTGGATGGACCTACTTCTATTTGTTCCTTACGTTTTGTTCATTTCTTTTTTGTTGCTGGAAATTTCCACTGCACGGGACAATCCTTCATGATCCAGTCTACTTCCTCACGCAATGTGTAGTACCTCATTTCTAACCACTTCCTCTTTGGGTCTCTTCTGGCCTGAATCCACATGTGGTGTCTTGAAGCCTTAAAATTGGCAATGCCTTCATTTTCCTTTACTACTTGGATCGAGATTCTCCATACATTGGTAGTCCTATGTTGCATATCTTCTACGAACATTTCCAATACAACGCAGTTCTCCTGTTGGTTCTTAGTGTCTTTCGCCTTCCATAAGGTTACATACCGCGCTGCATAGAATTTCCCTTTTATGTCCATAAAATCTATGAATTTAGGTTCCTCCCAGCCTACCAATATTATCAACATCAACTACCAAGAATAATGGAATTATGTCCCATTATTGTGTGCATCCCTGCAGTCTATCAAAAATTGGTTCAACAAGTAGGGCGCCTAGCTGAATACTATACCCTTTGTGCACTGTGAAATTGTTGCTATGACTCATATCGGGGCCTCTTCCTTTCTACACTTTCTCAACAGTTTGCAAGCCATGAGATTCGTGGAGAATCTCATCCTAGGGTCGTTGATGTACTTTATCACTATACCCTTGTTTCCCATGTTTGTCCAAAACTGCACTTTGAATTCTTCTGCAATCTCCTTATGCCTGGCTTTGTTCTCCAAGTAGTCCTCTAGTTTTACGCCACTAGTAGGCAACCCTATGATCTTTGCTATGAGTTCTACATCTATGTGGATCGATCTGTCCATCCATAATATACCTCCATGTACCCTCACCAACATTTATTTCACACAGTGGCCCACGTTCTTACCGTGCCTGAAATGCGGTATCTCCAGCAAATTCATAATTCTCGAGTTATATAGTCCTGTGATCTACTGCACGGGATCCAAAATTGGTTTTCCTGAGGGTCATGCCTCCTCCTTGTTTTATAAGTAAATTTCCTATGCAAGGTCAAGAAACTTTGTTGTGTCTATTACGTCGTGATCCACATACTTCAGTTTTGGTACTTTTCTTGGCATGTCCTCCAATGCAACTATGACATCTGGGATATGAGGGAGCATAATATCCACTGAGTTTTTTCTTCTTAGGGCGCCTGGTGTTTTTCTTTTTTGGCCTAAGACGGGGTTTGCGTCTGTAATTTCTTCTTCGGTGTCTCCTTCTTCTTCGTCATCTCTTTCTTGTTGGCCTGCAATATCTTTGACCGAGACTTCTTCTGTGTTGGCTTCCTATTTCTGTTTTTCCATTTCTTCTGCTTCTACAAGGTTTTCAGGATTAGGGTTTGCTCCATCATTAGGGTTTTCTAGGATCTAATCCTCTTTTACCTCTTATGGGGTTGATTTTTCTTCTTCTACCCTTTTTGGACTGATGGATTCAGTCTGCGATGTTGTAACATGCTCCAACTCCATGAAATTTTCTGGTTCAACCATTCTTTCCTTCTTCCTCCTTGTTTGTCGATTCACCCTTACAAATTGTCTGGGAGCGCCAACCTTAAGGGGTGTCATCTTACATGCCTTGCATACGAATGACTATCTCTCTTTCTCAATCACCCTCTGTTTGCGCTCTTTAGTTCTTTGTTGCTCAGAAATAATGAAGTGTTGAGCTCTACCGAGCTTTTCCCTTTTTATAGACTCTGTCACTAGTGTTTTGACGCAGCTGGTCTTTTTCGTTCATCTTTTTTCAACTTTTCCGGTTAATATTCATTCTATCATGCAGTGTTTATTTTTCTTGCACGTAGTCTTATGAATTGTGTCGCACCAATTTTTTTTATGTTGTGAGCTGGCATTCCCAACTATCTGTCTATCACTTATTCTTCTAACTACTTCTTTTTTGTTTTTTCCTCATTTTTTCCAGTTTTTTCTTCCCTTTTCTTCTTTTAACTCCTACTATTTACAATATGTACAAGTCTACTTGTTGCGCTTCAACTACTGAGGGTTAGTAGGTCGACTATCCCTATACATTTTCAGTTGAATACCATTCACCGGTCCTTGAACTTCCTTGCTTGCTAAGTCTTGCAACTGTACAACACCTCCATCTATAATAGACTTTATTTGATATGGCCCTAGCCAATGCATTATAAGCTTCCCTGGGTGCTGCAAATACTTACTATCATATAGGAGAACCATATCTCCTTCCTTAAAATTCATCTTCTTGATATGTCTATCATGCCATGCTTTATCCTTTTCTTTATGTACCTCTTGATGAAAACCTTCCATGATTCTGTCCTCTTCTAATTCCATTAGTTGACCCAATATTTCCTGTGTTGCACCCCTTTCTGTCATATTTCTAATTGTTGCAATGTGTATAATTGGCATCAAATAATCTAAGGGAACCATTGACTCTTGTCCATACACCAATCTAAAGGGTGTATCCCCTGTTAGCTTCTTGCATGTAGTTCTATAAGCCCAAAGTATTGTTGGTACCTTCAAGTCTCAATCATCTATGTTCACATTACAAATCTTTGTCAAGGCATTCTCCAAAATCTTGTTAAAGGCTTCCATTGCTCCATTTGCTTGGGGGTGATAAGGAGTGTTCTTCTGGTGATGTATCTTAAATTCTCCAAGCATTGCTTCAATTGTACTGTTGATGAAGTGAGTCCCTTGATCACTCATCAATATTCTTGGACATCCAAATCTTGTCACTGCATGTTCAAATAAAAATTGTGTTGTAGTCTTTGCGCTGCAATCCTTTTCTGGTGTTGCCTCTGCCCATTTGGTCAAGTATTTTGTCGTTGTAATGATATATATGGTTCTTGATCTTCTAGTTGGTGGGTTGATTGGTCCCAAAAAATCTCTTTCCCACTTTGCAAACACTTGCAGAGTAACCTGAGGTCTCAATGGCATTTCATCCCTCCTGGATGGCTTCCCAACTCTTTGACAAACATCACACTTTTGACAGTATTCCTTTGAATCCCCGTGAACTGTTGGCCACCATAATCCTGCACGCAGTACCTTCTGTGCAGTATCTTTTCCTGCTTAATTCCCTCTTGCAATTATTTCATGCGCCTCTACCAAAACAATGGGTCTTTCATGCTCCATCACACATCTCCTAAAAATGTTATCTGCTCCAAGTTTGTATAAATGACCTGCAATCAACTAATAATCTACAACTCTGACCACCAAATTTTTCTTTTGCACAGTAGTAAATTCTCTTGGTGCAAAGCATGTACTCAAAAACTCAATAATGTCAACAAAATACTCATCAGCTATTTGTACTGAAAATAATTGTGCATTTGGAAAGTTGTCTTCCAAGTTACTAGGTTCTTATTCATTAGTTATCATGGATAAGTGATATGGTCCTTCATTCAATCTTCTAGGATTTACCACAACTTCAAAGTCAAATTCTTGAAATAAGAGTAGTCATCTGCATATCCTTCCCACCAACACTGGCTTATTGACTAAATACCTCAGAGTTGAATGATCTGTAAACATCTTGAAATGTTGCCCTAGCAAATAATGTATGTATCTATGCAAATAATACACCATAGCTAATCCTTCCATTTCTGTAGTATTATAGTTTTGTTCTGAATCTGATAAATTTATGCTTGCAAATGCAATAGGGTGATCTATATCACCTTCTCTTGGTTGAGTTAGTACTACTCCTAATGCTATTGCAGATGTATCCATATGCACATGAAATTTTGTTGTCCAATCTGGAAATACTAAAATCAACGCAGTAACCATCTTCTCCTTCAAAATATCCAAACTTTGTTGGCATTCATCATTCCACTGATACTTAGCATCCTTCTTCAACAACTTCTCCATTGGCGCAGTAATCTGTGCATATCCCCTTATGAATTTTCGGTAATACCTTGTATGGCCCAATGTACTCTTCAACTGGAACACTGACTTTGGTGGTGGTAAGTTAACTATGACAACAATTTTAGCAAGATCAACCAACAGACCCTGTTTACACACCACATGTCCTAACAAAATCCCAAAAGGTGCGTTGAAAATACATGTCTTGATATTTAATGATATATGACATTGTTTGCATCTTTCCAACATCAGCCTTAATACTTCAACATGATCCTTCAACAAACTGAACATTGTCCAATCATCCAAGTAAACCTCCAAAAATTTATGAATAAAGTCCTTAAAAGTTGCTACTACTACCCTTGAAAAAATGGTTGGTGCATTCTTCAATCCAAATGGCATAACTATATATTGAAATGATCCCCACTCTGTAGCAAATGTTGTCTTATGCCTATGTTCTTGTGCTATCCTAATCTGATGATACCCTGAAAATCCATCTGTAAAAGAATAAACTTCTTGACCTCCCACATTCTCCAAAAATTTGTTTGTCAATGGGGTCAGAAAATGATCATGTAGGAAAGCATCATTCAATTTTCTCAAATCTACACAAATCATGATCCTTCCTTGCTTCTTTTCCTGCACCACCATAGGGTTGATCCATTATGACTCCACCGATTCTATGACACCAACTTCTAGCATCTTGTCAATTTTTTCTTTCACTTTCTCTTTGTATATTGGATTCAATCTATAAGGTCTTTGTCTGATAGGTCTTGCGTCTAGCTTCAAATGAATCTTCATCTCTCTTAGCTCTCCTGCTAACCCCTTCATCTCTGAGAATGTTGCTGGAAATAAGTCATTGTACTCGCGCAGTAATTATGTGATCCTTTCTACTGTCTGATTATCCCAATAATCTCCAATATTTGCCATCTTTGGGTTTTCTGCAATTCGAATGTTGACCTTCTTGATCTTTAATGGTGCAACATAATATTCTAAATCTATCTTGGGTCATTCTACCTCCCTTTCACCTTCTACTTTTGGGATCTGTATATTGCGCATATTATCTTCTGTTGGATCTTCTTCATCTGCGATGTGATAACAATGTAGCAATTGCTTAATTGTTTGTCTACCCTACCTTTGATATGTTGGGATTATTTCAAACTCTGGTTCTTCAAATATTATGTCTCTTACCACTTTCAGCGTGGTATCAATCTTTGGGCTGTCATGCTCAAAGACAAATGTAACTATGAAATTATGTTGTATCTCTTCCCAGTTACCAGTTTATATGTGTTGTTCATGTTCTACGTACCAGTTCTTCGGAATTTCTTCTAGTGTATAAATAAAATGGTGTGGTCATTCTTCTGGTGGTACTAATCTCCATTGAACCATGCACTTCTCTACATGTTCTTGAGGTTGTCCAAATCCCTCATATTTCTCCTGATACCTATGTTCCTGTAAATTTTTGGCTATAACTTTTTAATTTATGTTTTTAGTTGAGACGCTATAATTTTATAACTTTGTCACTAGAGTTAAAGGCCATAAACAAATTGTCAAAGCCTAGTGAATGTTAGAAAGCGTTATGGAATAAGTTCGATGATAAGCAAATATGATCGTTGTTTCGAAAATTAATGAATTTCATTTCGAGGCGTATGATGCTCTTCTATGTCTGCAAAAGTCTTATGTGTCATGCATGGACTGGATTTTATTTCAATGGCCTCTGAGGATCGCACCCGGCTTGGATCGCACCAACCCTTAATGTGGCTAGATTTAAGGTGTCCCTAGAGATTTGAAACCTATGACTTCACTTACAGTGTGCCTTAACAACATACTTCATCATCAATTGCTCTACACCACCGAAACATTATATTATTTATTATAAAGAACTTCTAAATTATTATTATTATATTATTTATTATAAACAACTTCTATATTATTATTATTATAAACAATTTCCAATATCTAAATTATTATCATTATAAACCATTCCCCATACAAAGTATGGATTGGAAAGATAATATCAAATTTGAAAATTTCATGAACTTTTTAACTCTTAAACTCTTAGGCTTCTTCTTGATAGAGAGACATCCAATCATTTACTCTATGAAAGAAACTTAAGATACAAAAATTGATTCACCGGGATAAAGTGAAGATTATTGTATAAAAGTTATTACTTGTACAAGTGGTCAAGAACATTATATTATATTAATTGTAAAATTGATTTTACAATTTTTTTTTTAATAATTTTTTTTAAGTAGCTACAAAAATATGATGGAAAAATTGTTTTTAAGTGCTTTGTTTTTTAATAAATTTTTTTTTTTAAGAGTTTTTCTTTGATATATCATATTAACTAATTATAAAAAGTTTTTGAAATAACATAGAAATTTGTTTTTTCATTATGTCATTAAAACTAATTTTGATGAAAATTATAGATTATTCCTAAAATTGTTTACTTAAAAAGTTATATACTGAATTTTTTTTTTATTAATATTTATACTTCTTAATTAAGTTACACAAAAGTTTCTTTCATTTAATTACAAAATTTGTTTTTCAAATATTAAGCACTTATTAAAAAAATTCAAGAAATAGATACTCATAGTGTTTTGAGACTTATTTAATAGTTGTTTGGATTGAAGAATGTTTTTCTCTAATATTAATTCCTACACCAAAAAAGGATTTCCTTTGTTCAAACCATTACTCATATTATCATCAGGATTATAACGCTTTGCAAGAAATTAGAATCCGTGGAGTGGTTTCACATACTCTAAGAAAATGATGGATCGACATATAAAAGGGTCATTCGAGCTTCTTAGCATTTGGCAGGGTTCTCTTCATCAATGATCAAGCCACTCCATGACTTCATGGTTCTTGTCCTCCCCTCGTTCCATATATTTTTAATTAAAAAAAAGGGGGGGTGACTTTATATTATCTCAAGGTTACGATYCATTGAACTCGTCGATCCATTCAACTCGTCACCCCATCATTGTTACAAATGGCAGCTTGCATCAAAATCTTAACCTTAAAGGCTTGGATAGTACGAATACGATCATTGGTTTTTTTTGCATGACCCATCTCCTTCCCATGATGCATTAAATGCAAAGACTGTTGACAACTTGATGATGTGTCTCGAGGATATGCTTGGGGCCTCCACTTCTAGTGGTATGGGCTTCTTTAATTTGTGTCTAGGGGTTCTGGTTTTCGAGGCTTCACCTTCCTTTAAGAATCATTGTTGATTATGAATCTCCGTTGGGTTAGTCCACTTGTTGTTTAGCTCTGTTCTCATGGACTAGTGTGATCAGTTGGAATTATGTATCTCACTAAGTGGCTAGAATATTTCATCTTAGCTCTATCATCCTCCTTTAGACTACATTTCATCAACAACACTCTAAAGGAATGTAGAATCACATGGAGCAACCCCACAAAAGTCTTTCAACTATAATATTTTTTTCAAAATCTTGTGAATACTTTGGGTAGACACACTAAATCTAATTTCAGAACATCCCTCTAACTACAGGCAACCTAATATGTACTACCTAATATTTACTATCTAGTTGTGAGCTTTGGCTACACTTTTTTTTATTAATAAATATTTACCAATATTTATAAAAAAAATAGAATGATTTGTATTGTAAAGTTGTTTTTCTAAGAAAAACTTAAAAATTTCTAATAAGTAGGATTATTATTAATGATATTTTAAAACTTTTTATGATGCACATTTATATGATAGTTTAGATTTTGAGTGATTAACTTATATTTCCTTAAATATAAGGAAAACTCTTAATCAAATAAAAAGAGTTTAAAATCTTAAGATAAAAAGTTGTTTCAACCTATATAACATTTAGGTTATTATATGCTATGCTGTAATTAAAACTAAACTACAGAATTGCTTTAGTATAAAAATACTTCATAAATTATTTTATTATTACTATTTATATGAAGTTAACCATGACACGTACTTTATACTTAATCTTTCTCGTTTTAGTTAGGAAACGCGGCGACAAGCAAGTGAAGCACATGAAATTGAAGAGAGTGCGTTAAAAAGGGTCCAGATCTTATATGGTGGTTGCAGCCTTGTCCCTTTCCGAAAGTAGAAAGGGTTGAGGAATGAAACTTGACGCGTATATAAAGTTATATTATTATTTAATTATAGACTATAAGTTATATAGTCTTTGTTATATAAAATTATATTATTATTTAATTATAGTATAGGTTATATATTTTTTATTATATAACATTATATTACAATTTAAGGGGCTACGTTATTGACTTCTATCTCATTAATCGAATATCTAAAAATTATTTTAAGAAAGTATTAATATCCCAACAAATCTTATTAAAAATATGTTACTATAAGAAAGTATATATGTTAATATGTTACAAAATTATTATTATTATAGAAAATGCTTGATAAATTACATTATTATTTATATAAACTTAATTAATATATATATATATGGAATAATAATAAAATATTAAATAATATATATATTTCATTATAATAAGTATAATGGTTTTATTATAATGGTTACATAAGTATATACAAAGATGAAATCTAATTTTGTAGTAAACAAATTTTCTTTATAATCATAAATGAGATAAGAATTTGATAAAAGGTATAAGTAGAGTTTTATCAGGATATACCATTTATGTATAGTAGAACAATACTCTCTGAAAATTTGCTTAATTCTAAATCAAACCAAATTTTCAAAATTCCAATTAGAGTTGAGGATATATGAGAATTTTGATTTCAACAACTTGAAAGAATTTTGCTATAACATTATACACTGTTTATAAAAAATAAAACAATAACAAAAGTAGAATGGATATTTCATTATGTTCTAGTCTAAATGTTTTAGAATTTGACTTTTTTGTAGCCACTTAAAATTACATGATCATTTTGTCTAAAATCTGGCAAGAATCATTTTGGATTGATGGAATTCTAGATATCAGTCTTTAGAATTATAAAGTCAAGTTGCAATAAGGATGATCATTTTGCCTAAAATCTGACAAGAATCATTTTGGATTGATGGAATTCTAGATATCAGTCTTTAGAATTATAAAATCAAGTTGCAATAAGGATATTCTAAGGTGCTAAATCCATTTATTAATGACAAACAACAATTTCAACAATCCAAAATTACAATTTCAACCAAAAAAAAAAATTATGATTGGATTAATGATAAACCTAAAAAGATCAAAATCTTAAAACACTTAACCTTCTTCATTCCACTATAAATACAATGATTACAAACATAACAACCACCCTAAATTTGTGAGAAAAATTCTCAAACCCTATCTTGATATAATAGTTTTCCTTCATTTATTTTTTACCAAAAACTTTATATAAATGAAATGATGAAATATAATTATGAAACAAGTATGTCTTACATATATGTAATTTCACCACTTAAAAATT
>SNQJ01S0008738.1:241939-258246 GCA_010110895.2 Picea sitchensis
CGACTTCTTCTCTTGGAGGCTAATAACCTAATATAAATTATCTTCTTGAGCCAACAAGACTTCTAGGGTTATTAGCCAACTCATTAAGGTTTACTCTTGCTTTCCGGAGTCTCCTATTCTCGTCAAGTTCACACGTGGAGGTAAATACCTCCCGCAACTACCATAATATTAACACCCCCCCCATCACCTAGGTCTACGTCCAGACTTTATTGGTGAAATTCCAAACACGGAGTACAAATTCCTAACCAGGTCTTACAGTCGTATGCCCATTTACATATAACTAAAAAAATGTATCAACTCCACCTCGAACTTTGCATTCAAAACCTCCCACAATTTCTTTGAATCTGAGTGATTCCATCGACACTCTGCTTCCATGCTTGACTTGCCACCATCATTTCCAGATCTAACTTTGCCTCCTATGACAACTCCAACCCCAACAACTCGGCCTTGCATCGCCTCGACTGGACTCCTCCAGGACTCTTCGACTTGACCCTCAACTCTTTGGGAAACCTTCGACCATATTCACAGATCGACCTTTCTTCTTTGCGCACGAGCAACCCTTTCTTGGCTAGCGAAACCATCCCTCAACGATCTTTGTGAGACCCTCAATTACCATTCAATTCCTCATAGATCANCCTCAACTCTTTGGGAAACCTTCGACCATATTCACAGATCGACCTTTCTTCTTTGCGCACGAGCAACCCTTTCTTGGCTAGCGAAACCATCCCTCAACGATCTTTGTGAGACCCTCAATTACCATTCAATTCCTCATAGATCATACAGTGGTGTCCAACTCTCTTGGAACATTGCACCTGAAGCATTCCATCCTACTGGTGAAATTATGCTCATTACATCCTAACCTGGATCGTCTTCCCATTCAACCTTGAAATTACAAGCACACTTTTCAGTTTTTTCTAGTGGCACATGCGGATACAAGTAAACCTATTTGACAGGGGCATCGCAATAAATCTGCTCTCTGATGTGATCTCCAATGTGTTGGTATAATGCACATACTCACATACCCTGTGTCACCTCGTGGCACCTAGAATCTTATAATTGCAAGTGACCCTCATTTTCCTTTGTGTGCGACCAATAAATCTCAACCCTTAGGCTCACAGCCTTCATTGGACCTCAACTTTGATACCACTTGTTGTACTTGTAGCTTGCAAAACCAAATTAATGAACAAAGAAAATAGAGAAGATAACACATCACACAATAGAGACGAAGAGAGGGGGGTAATGATATCCTTAATTGCTTGGTCAACAATGGAGAAATGAATTACAAGTCTCAATGAAGCACCTCACGGGCTTCCACATTTAAGCATGAAATTCTCAAGTGTTTCCATGGATATGAAAAGTCAAACTTTTGGGAAACCTCCCTCATATTATAATGACAAGGTAAGTGTTGTCACTACCCAACAATTTCATTATGTCAAATTTATTTTATATTTAAGTCTATTTTAATCTCTATTTAAATACAATAAATTTTTTACTTGTATTTTTAACACTAATCATTTGTCAAAAAAATGTTTTAGATGATTTTCTATGCACGTTCTCCTATGAATATTTTAGATGGTTTTCTATGCACGTTCTCCTATGAATATTTTAGATGGTTTTCTATGCACGTTCTCCCATGTAAATAGATGTATAAGCATCATAAATTTTAATGTGAAAATTATTGTAATAAAGTAAGCATATTTTATTATTGATTTAACTTGATTTTTAAACAAATATTTTGATATATTAAATTAGTTTATTTATGATTTTTTTTTTTAATATTTTAAAATAAGGTAAGTTAATTTTATAATAAAATACCCCGGATGGGGTGACACCTGCCAACCCCATGCTACCTGGCACTCATGCGACGAGTGCAGTTAAAGCTCCTCATCGCCAACGTCCCCCTCCATCATTTCACCATGCATAGCATTCAAGCTGTGACGGAGATAGTGTGTTGGGATAGCCGGGGACGATTAATGGCGCACATTCCACACCAGTCATGGCTCTCCGGAGCAGGTATGAAGCAACAGGGCGACATCACCTCAGCCTTCATGATGCCTCTCCCTGTCATCTCACTAGTTTTCTTGAAGGTAAGCACTCGACGTGGTTATTTCATCCTGCATTTACATTTGGCTCTTCATTCTCCACCTGAAATCTCCTTCTGTTGGAGTCGAACCTCTGTTGATTTTTCGTCCCCCTTGGTGCTTGTGTACAACTTGCTTCCCAATTCTTCCCTCTGTTTTTTCTATGCCATGCCTCGCGAGAGGAGCAAACCCAAACGTGGGTCGACCTACTACAGTTTTGTAGCCCGACACCAGCATGCAAGCCCGCCCTCGGCCGCCTCTTTTCCTCCTAACCATTTTAGCAGCCATGTCAACCCTCCCCACTTTGATCAAAATTGGCACGATGATGCTCAACTCCCCCTCTGTAATCTGGAGCCAACGCCTCAAATTTTCGACCCTGTGATAAATTTTGGTGGTTGTCCAGTGGAGGAGGAAATTCCTTCAAATTGGATAGAGGATGTCAATGAGTCGACTGAACCAACCGTCAATGCCTTTCCCTTGGTCCATCATGATACTTCTATCGGTGATTGTGTGATAGAGGAGGAAATCCCTCCACAGTGGTGGGACGTCTCCATTAAAGGAACGACTCCAAATGTCAATGGGTCGCTCGATGAGGCCACCAGGACAGATTTGGATGACCGCTTGACAAAGGAGGAGAATCATCTAGATTTTCTCGAGGAAGATCCGGTTCATCCAGCCTTTGTTGGCCATGATCCAAGGTCCGAGCAAGCTATGCCCAGTGCACGCAGATTTTCGGAGGACCATTTGCAATTGATCTTTGAAATGCGACGAGAGATGGCAGACCAGCTTCAAAGCCAGTGCGCCCTCAGTTGTCGTCTGGATATGTTGTTCGACTGCCTGTCAAACAAGCCTGCAAAGAGTCGCTTCCCAACTTGTTGTCGGTCGTTCTCCTTCACTTTCCGCCATGATGGATGCTCGGGTTCGCCAAAAGTTTATCTTTTTTACTGTCATGTTTTCAGGTCTACATAAGATGCATTTACACTTGAATTATGTTTTAGCAAGACTCAGGTTCTAATATATTGACTTGACTATAAACTCTGCAAGTCACCTGTTCTGGTTTCTAGGCATGTGGCAAAACACGTAATAAGTTTTGAAATATATACTGACATATATGACTTTTAGAAATTTTTAAAGTAATACAAACTTTTTTATTTAAAAAAAAATTGTAATAATATTTTTTTTATTATAAATTTAATAAAAACTCCATTAAAATTTTAAATATTAATAGAATTTTTTCATTATTATTTAAGATTTATACATGGGAAAAAATAATATTATAAATTTTTTTATCCAAATTTAAATTATTCTTAAATAAAAACTCTTTTTTTTTATTATGTAATTTCAAAAACTTAAAAAATAAAAATTATTATATTAAATATTATAATGATGAATATATTTATTTTATCAAATTTACTCTATGCTTATACTTTCCAAATTCACACTTAACTTTTTTATACTAAATTTATCTAAAACTTGAACTCATTTCCACTACCCACTGAAAACAAAAATAAAACTTGGGAATCCGGCTCTCCCACAAGCGACACCCCTTTCCTGGGTACACACAATTAGCTGTCAGTAGTGAAAACGTAAGCAGGCAGGGACGCACGGTAACCTAAGCAGGAGGGAAGGGACACCGTGCAGCCTGTTATTGCTTCCTTCAAGAGACACCGTGCAGCCTGTTATTGCTCACTTCCCAACGTATTTACTTCAACGATTTGGTCAACTGGTGCTGGAGGCAGGCCTGGAATTTGGTCAAGTTGGTGTTGGAGGCAGGTTTGGAATTTCAAATTTATCTTGCCTGGTAAATGAAAATTTGATGAGGTCATTTTTTTTTATACTTATTTTAAGTTTAATGTATATTCATGAGTGTCAAATTATTTTGTGTTGTTTTATACAAATTTCATTGTCATAAATTTTCAACTTCTCTGTTTTTTACTAAACAATAACAACAATCAGTCTCTATCATGTATATGAAGTAGTCATACCAAGATTTTGTAAAATTATATAAAAAAATCTGATATAATTACTTTAAAAGTCAAATTATTTAACTAAGTAAATTTTATTTCCAGGTATATAACAATAAACCCAAACACAACTATATTATTACCAAGTTTGGTCTCTCACAATTGCAATCTCTCGGATAATCTAGAATAGGAAAAATGACAATTCCCTTAAAATCCAATTTCTCATCTCTATCATCCTCTATACAATAAGGTCAAGCAGAGATATTTGATAACCTCAAATTTATGTACTGGTAGCTTAATCTTGTTAACCTTGTTGAAGGTACACTTCACTTGCCAATGGTGATACATAATTAAAAGGTTTAGACCAATTTCCAACCCTTTAAATAGCTTATAGATAACATTACATTTCTTCACATTTGATTGACTTCACTTGCCAATGGTGATACATAATTAAAGGGTTTAGACCAATTTCCAACCCTTTACATAGCTTATAGATAACATTACATTTCTTCACATTTGATTGAAAAAAGTTGTTACCAGGAACAGTTACCAGGGAACCGATCAGATCTATAAATAATCACAAAGATTCAATTAGATTTGTAAATATATACTTACTATATTCTCAATTCAATTAGGTATATGTATATTTTCATTATGAGAAGATTAACCATTTAAAAAAAGAAAACTTACTATATTCTCAATTCAATTGGGTATGTGTATATTCTCATTATCCCCGTGGCAGAAGATTAATCATTTAAAAAAAGAAAACCGACCATTTATAAACACATAATATTATATACTATAAATATTGTAAATATATACTTACTATATTCTCAATCCCAATTAGGTATTCCATTTAAAGGGAAAAAAACTACGACCATTTATAGACATATGAAACAATAAAAACTACGACCATTTATAGACATATGAATCAATAGTATTATATACTATACTTATTATAAGAGTACAATGATAAAAAACGAATTCAATCCCTAAGCTAACCGATGCTTTATAGTCTATGGGTATAGACTTAGGTACCTACTAAAATTTATGGCGGGCACAATAGGGGTTTGGAAGGGAAAAACGTCTTACAAGACGTCAAATTCCACGCCTGGCTGGAGGGTGTAAAGGGGAGCGTGGGCCATTGTATTGAGTCACAATGTTACAAAATTGGGAATTGGAGGAACGCTTTTTGATCCCGGTTGTTGATCAAGCTGCTTTGGACACTTGCATTTCTTCACTAGATAGAAGAAAATTATACATCATATAATAAGTTAATCATTTACTAAATGTTTTTCTATTCTTACTATTCAATGGTTAATAATGTGTATTCAACTAACATGATTGAAAGCTTCAATAAACCAATAATTAATTTCCTACATAGTATATAAAATAAACTATTCTATACCAAAAAAAAAAAAGGCTATACCTAAAAAAAGCCATGAATTTGAATCAATTGAAAACCATTTAGATTCTGTGTTATTGGTTATTAAAGTTTAAAGAAGATGTTGGTATTCATGTCCCTCTATTTAATTTTGGACCTCCATTAAAGATGATGCCTACTTGCGATTGGTTTCCTTTAATTTTAAGTATATTCCAAGGATTCAACTCCTCAGAATTTTATTTATTTATTTGCATTAATGTCGAGATGAGCACTCTAATTGAGATAAAATACCATGTTGAAAATTAGGACTAACAAGCGTATGAAATGGACAATTCAAACTTCCTACGTTAATATGAGAGCGTGGCATTGCTATCCCAGAGATCAGGTTTCCAATTCATACATCGTCCACGGGTTTTGCGTGTGACAATAAGCGAGAAAAAGTCTCCATTTCGATACCGGAATTTCCCACGAGGTTGACACGATAATCTCCCACCGAAACGTCGTGTCGTTGAAGCGATAAAGCCCGTGCTGCTGCCACAATGTCAATGTGGCGTGACCTTCGTAGCACCATGTTCCTAAAGAAATTTCATTTGAGAGGGAGCTATCTTTGCGGTCATGTGTTTAAGAGGAGAATTTTGGACAACGTAGGTGAAAAGTGTTGGATTTAAAATGAAATCTCAACGCATAAAAATTTGCAACATTATATAAATAACTATCATAAATAGTGTGTAAAAAAATCAACTTAGCAATGGTACGTGGGACATGAAGGAAGTTGCATTTAAGAGCAGTGGGGATGCATGGAAGAGGCTTATCGTGGGATAGGAAGGAAGTTGCATTTAAGAGCAGTGGGGATGCATGGAAGAGACTTATCGTGGAGGTGTAAGAAGAGAATAGCAAGGTAAATAGTGAAAATATCTAAGTGGAGGAAGCCCACACATAAGGAAGAGAGAGTGCACAAAGGAGGTGTAGTGTGGTGACATGAAGGGTAAGGGTAAGGGTAAGGTAAGAAGAGGAATCGATAGGATATTTAAGTGCTAGGAAGAGAGAGTGCACAAAGGAGGTGTAGTGTGGTGACATGAAGGGGAAGGGGAAGGGGAAGGGGAAGGGGAAGGTAAGAAGAGGAATCGATAGGATATTTAAGTGCTAGAAAAACTCATTGAGAGTGTAAACAAAGGAGGTGTATTGCGGTGACATGAAAGGGAAGGGTTAGGAATAAGAGGAATTGATAAGATAGGAGGTGTATTGTGGTGACATGAAGGGAAAGGGTTAGGAATAAGAGGAATTGATAGAATACTTGAGTAGTAGAAAAATCCATTGAGATTCTTCATTTTGTTCATCACAAATCGATGAGGTAATATATGATGAGGATGTTTTGTCAACAACTCACTAGATGAGAAAGTATTATATGTCATACGAAGTAAATACTGTAAATACTATTGAATGAGGATGAATTATATATATATATATATATTTGTGGTGAGTTGGCATTGCATGCATATCTATTTTTGGCTTCAAGAGATTTACCCTCCAAGGTTCTAGTGTTGTCTCATGAATCAATATTTTCAAAGCAATAATTTTCTCATTTTGGGTCCTTGTCAATTATGGAGGAAATCATCAAGATGGAGGTTGAATCCCTTGCGTTGTCTCACCCAATGTTTTGTTTGTGTATGGTGTTGGTTGATGAAGTATTGAATAATAACACATTTAAATCTATAAGACTTGTGACCTAGGTTACCTAGAGTGTATTCTTCTTCTACTAACTCTAGTAGTGATCTAAAGCAATAAGGAGATGATTGAACTATGGTCCTAAAACCATCATCACATAAGTTGGTCCCTCAACCCAAGAAGTTTTCTATGAAATCCACAATATTTCTACCAAATTCTTCTCAGCGTTGAACCAAGCTCTCAACTCCAACTTATGGTGCAACTCAAGTTAATCTATGAGATCTTTATGGGGTTTTAACTTTTTCAGGAATTGTAATAAAGAATATGAGTAGGGACACTATAACTTCAAGCACAAGGGAGTCATTTTTTTACTCCTCAAAATGCTAGATCATAAGACATTTAATAAATGGGTCTTCAAGAAACCAAATTGATTTAATTGAACACATATTGGGGCTTAGGGTTCAAGTACATTTTCCCTATGTTTAGTGAAATTCAGTGTAATATGGCATCTAGAAAATTACAATCTTGTAACTAGCCTATGTTTAATAGCTCCCACATTTCCTATACACTATGGATCAAGTTTCTTGGCTCCACCTCTAACCTTTGGTAATTGTGTGAAGTTCTTCTAAATTAGATTTGAACATGTAAAATTCAACTTCCAAAACATAAACACATGTTCATAACCATTAAACCTACTATATCTCTTGGACCACTCTCCTTCATATCCTAAATCAAATCATAAAAACATACATGAGACTTATGAGTTGATTTTACGAGTTGATTCTACGACCCCGTGGACCCTGAGTCTTCCTCTTTGGGCTGGGTCCCCATTCACATCCTAAATCATATAAAGATGCCCCGCATAGTAACGGCCTGTTGTTACGGACCTCCGCTGAAGTCATTTATTCATCATCTCATCTTTATCATTCAACAATATTCTTATTCTCTGCCTCCGCCCAGCCCAGATAGAAATATTCAAACTCTTGTTCTGTCTCCGCCCAGCCCAGATAGAAATATTCAAACTCTTGTTCTGTCTCCGCCCAGCCCAGATAGATGCCTATGGCTGCAACCCGCATCCAGAGATTCAAGACTCGCCTCGGAAAATTTCCAAATCTGACGACTCGGCCCACAGTTGTTTCTGCCACGGCTAAAGGAGGAGGAGATGCAAAGGAGCCTGCGAGAAAATGGACTTATTTTAATTTCCAAAGCAACAGGCCAGGGATTCGACCATGGATCTCTGTCTCCATCTCAACCAATCCCGCCACGGGAATGCTCCAGGTAAGAGATTCTCTACCATTTAATTTTAAAAATTCGAAAGTTTACACCTTACAGATGCTCCAGGCGCTTTGGTTTCTTGATTCTTATTACCATTTTGCTATATATATTTTTCTCTGTTAGATGCAAATTCCGTTAGGCGCGTATTCTTATAGGCATTTTGATCCATGACGTTTGAAAAGCTCTCCAAGTTTTGTTCAACCGCTATAATTTTGTAATTTCTTCATCAGAATTAAAGGCCATAAACATTTCATTGAAGTCTGGTGAATGTTAGAAAACGTCGTTTCCAAGTTGAGCCAATGTGCCTGCTGTTTCCAAAATCGATGTCACTTGTAGGCATCTGATCCTCTTTTGCGTCTACAGAAGTGAAGTGTGCTGTGTGTGCATAGCCAAGACTCTCGCAGATTGTTTTCCTTGTGAGTCGATCTCGCTACCTCCGCATCCGATAAGATTGGCTTGGATTTTGTTCCAGTCGCTTGGTTTCCAAGATTATCAATATTAACCACGCACGCAACCTCGGTTACAGTCCAGGTTGGGAATCCTGTGATTGTGTATGATTGGAACTTGGAAAATAGAGTGTTAGTATTTATTAGTATTACTTATTATAAGAGTTAGTTAAATTGGACTCACTTAGCTGTATATCCCTTTTAACCAGCCTAGGATGGGAAATTGCCAGAAAAATAGAAGTCCTTGTGTGTCTAGGTATTACCACCAAAGGGTGTAAACCTATGACAAATAGCACGTCAAAAATAACAGAAACCTCACAGTGAAAAATGAAATAAGTATAAATGTTTTATTATTTGAATTATTTATTTGGCAATCTCACTGAATCTGGTCATAAAAGAATGGTTGAAATTGTAATACTAAATCTGGTTATAAAATAATGGTTGGAATTGTAATTTTTAATTGTTGAATTTATATTTTTTTATTTAAAAAATGGATTCATTTCTTTAAACACTCCTATCACATTTGGAATGGGCAATTTCAACAATTAAAATTTGTGATTTTAAAAATTGGTAACCAGATTTTAGATATAAATAGTCAGAAAAAAAAAACTAAAAAAATCCAGATTTTAGATAAAAATAGTCTAAAAAAATCCAAATCCTAACATGTTTAAACTAAGTAGTCCACCAGGTGTAGAGTGTATTGTCAGGGACTCCCTGATGTTAAGTCACATATTTTAAACCTACTTAGACAAAAAAAAATCCAAAACTTTTCTGGGAATTTTTTTAAAATACTAAAATGTTGAAAACTTAATTGAAAGAATATGTCTATTGTCAAACAAATTGGCATTCCTAGCTAACCAAATGCCCAAACTAGATAAATGAGTTGTCCTATAAAAACTGTGGCTAAAAAGCTTATACTCAAAATCACTCCCAACTCGTGAATCTTCTCCTAGACTAAAACTAGCCCCATTCCCCACCTTCCATACAAGCACTTCACCAATTAAAGGGAAAGGGAAAGGGAAAGCAAAAACAAGCACCACTAAAATGAGGCTAGCATCTCATCCATTAGCCTCGGACAAAGTAGAACTTGAGGAAGGGTGAATAAGGATCGAGCCCTTTATTTCAATTCTTAAAAAGTGTTAAACATAATGTTCTTTTTAACAACAACATTTTTTAACAACAACATAAGATAAAAAAAAAAATGCTTCCCTTAGAAGAACCTCCAAACATTTTAAATTTTAAAGATCAAAAGAACCTCCAAACATTTTAAAGTATTCTTAAAACATTATTTCATAAAATATTAAATTTATTGAAGCCTATCCATAACTGTTGAAGAGATAGACGAAGGCACACTTTCATAAGTATCCATATATTTCATTCGCTTTGATAAATGTCAAGATAAGCTCCCATGTGAGCAATCCAACTAAAATAAAATATAATGCTGAAATGTATCAGAACCATTATTGTTAGTCTTACCTAATCGATAAGCTCAATGTTCCATGTCAGGATGCCATGTCGGCATCGAAATCCGGGACTTCTGCTTTACTATTTCATACGTCACAAAAACTCAGGGCTACCAAACACTCGAAAGGCTCCGCTCCCATACGGACATAAGGAGTAAGGACAAAAGATGATAATCTCTGCCGTGATCATCGTATACTCCATGAGTTGGCAGGACTGCTAAAAGTAGAAATGCACACTTATTCAAGAATATATGGAGAGGTTCATTGGATCAGAATTTCAAACGCCATTATTTTTTAGTATCTGGCGGGACCAACCTCAGTGCAAAGTGCTTTTAGACTTGATTTAATTTGAGAGACTAATAGACAAACAAAGTTTTTTACAAAAATGATAGTAGAAGCCCTATCGTGGCCAACCGCCGTATGTCGTCCAAATCACTGAAATTCGCAGTGCCGAGCCCCACGGGGAAATATCATATTAGGCAACCATTTGTTTATGGTTCAACGATGAGTAGTAGCTTATTGTACAGGTTTAACAATAAAAGAGATTTATACGAAATAGAGAATGAATGGGGATGTGTCACATTAGATATTGATATGAGTGATGTGGGAATGACGCGGATGTTATCATACTACTACCTAACCGTGGCGTCATTGACATTAGTAGTTCCCATGAGAGAGCTATCTTCATGGTTGGCCGTTTAAGCCAAAGGTTTTGTGTTCAAGGTTAGATTAGATTTTTATGTTGAGAGAGAGGTATTTATGTGTAGAAATAATTTATATGTGTATTTATTTTTTTTATAATTTTATCAAGTTAATCAAAATTCAAAATAAACTAGATTTGTTATTTTATTCCTTTGTATATTGTTTAATTATTGATTTTGACAATTCAAGAGGTTCATTAGTCAAAAGTCTTTTGTTGTTTTGTAGATTTTTGGAAAGCATTTGACATGATGTTGAGAGAGGCGTTAGTCCTAGATGATTTGTTACATTGGCATCTTGGAGATCCTCTTTGGTGTCATCATGAGATTTTACAATTCGTTTCTTGTCTGTCTCTATATGACACATGGACTTCTTGAGTTCATCTAGAGTATTATTGGCGCTAAGCATGGGTGCCCCCTCTTGTCGACCCTCTTTGGGATATACATTGATGAGTTGGAATCCTTCCTACATAGATGTGAAATCCTTTGTGGCTCAGAGATTTGGGGACCGAGTTTGCAACAAATAATTGGCCCAAGATAGAAATAGTCCAAACCCTTCTCCTCAAGCACATCATATGATCCAAGCACATGGTCCCTGTAATGTCTCCAACTAGGCTAGGTGGGGATATAATGTTTTTTCTGTCCCAAATTGTTATGTCTTCATATTTAAAAGTGCCAAATACTTATATTAATGGTGTTGTTAACTTTTTTTCAAATAGTTTGCTCAAATATGAATATTGCCAAACACATTGCATGCATCCATTACACAAGAAATAGAGCAGATAACCATGACATCTTATTATGGATGGAAACTCCCAAAAATCTCAGCAATACAATGATATCTAATGGTTGTAATAACAGTTGCAGAATACTCCTAAGCACACAAACCTAATGGTTGCCAAGCAGCTGCAAAATCTACTACATAAACAATAAGAAAACCTGGATTGATGTCAATCTCTGATGTTCAAGGCTCTTCGATCTAGACCCTACTCTCTTTGCTATGAAAACAACCTCTGTAACCCTCGCAACCTCAATCCGACGAACTACTGCAACCCCAATTTCGCAGAGGTCCTCGAGGGATGATCCAAAATTAATCCAGGAAGGCCTAAAAATCAAAGTTCTTGGAATTGGACGAAAACGGCGCCATTGCGTAGGGATTGTCGTTTTGATTCCGACAATATATTTTTTTCCAAAAATGGACACCGTATGCGAAAGTTATCACGTTCTGAACTTTTTCCTAAACAGAGAAAAAGTCAAAGGTCAAAGTCAATTGGTCAAAGGTCGTATAGCTGACGTGGAAGATGATGTCATCAGTACGTCATGATGACGCCAACACTACGTCATGTTGATGTCAATATGACATGTGGCAGCACCAGGACGTGCGATGTGTCAGTAATTTTTGGCATTTTCAGGGGTGATTTGGACTAGTAAAAAAGTGACATGTGGCATTGTACATAAGTGACACGTGGTTGTACGGACAATGACATGGCACTGTATGGATGATGATGTGGCACTGTAGGATGATGATGTGGCACTATATGAAAGGATGGCATGGCATTGTACGAACGAAGACATGGCACTGTACAGACGATGACGTGGCCCAATGAGGAGGCGCCACATGGCACCTTCTGGAAATTCAAAGTGGTTTGGCGGCTTCCTCCAAATCTGGTGGTTACCACCAAATCTGGCGAGAATCCTCCAAGTCTGGCGAAATCCCGCTAAGTTTGGCTAACTGTCACTAAATTTGGAAGAGTCTGACTTATTTAGTCGGGCACAAAAATCGAGACAAAGGAGTTTATTTTTGGCATGTGGTTCGAGACTATATGGATCTGACATGGTGCAACATTGGGATTTGTGTCGAGGGGAGGTCCCGAGGGCTTGTTCAAAAGTAGGTCAACTTCATACTCAAAAGTTGCAGAATTTCAAGGGGAGTTTAAATATGGCTTTTGTTTTTGCATCCGAGTAGTCGAACAAAAGAGTGCCTCCAAAGCTCAAGATGTCGAGCCAAGCATAGCAGAGTTCATACTCAAAAGTCTCAGAATTACCTGTTGCAGCCATTGGTGATGTATGTTTCTGTCCAGAAGTTGCAAATCTGAAAGGTGGTTTCAGGAGTTGTTATGTAAGCCTTTCTTGGTATTGTTTTTAAGCATTAAAGATTAATAAGAAGCCTCCCACTGAAGACAAAGGCCCGGAGACGTAGGCAAATTTGTGTCGAACTCCGTTATCAATCTTTGGCGTTATGGTTTGTTGTTCTTAGTGCTTATTTACTGTTTTGCATTCTTTATAATGGCTGCAACATTCTTTCATTAAAATCTTCTTCTTCTCTTAATACCTAAATGGTAAATCAACTCATGCATAAACTTAACCATAGTCTTTAAAATATCATTTTTGGATCAAGTGGTATCATAGCAGGTTGACAGTTGGTTGTTTGAGTTTTCATGATTACTAGGGAAAAACTAAGTCGTGGTGAAGGAGAGCTTGTAGAAGGAGATCAAGAGATTGGATCAAGAAAGAGGACATCTCAAAGTGAGAAGATGGCATCGAAAGAAGAACTTTCTCAAAACGAAAGAGAGTTTCAAAAGACTTTCTTTGCCATGTCAGAGATGGTAAAAGTGTTATATGATGATTACTTGGAACGTAAGAGACATTTTCAAGGGGAATATTCAAAGCAAGACAAAAGTGAAGAAGGAGAGGACCCTCCTAAACCTCCTCCTTCACCTCCTTCATCTCCATCTTCTTCTTCTTCAAGTACAAGTTCGAATACTACTTCAAGAAAACATTCTCATAAACATAAGCCTAATATGTCATTACTTAAACTTGATGTAAAATTTGTTTTTCCTATGTATGATGGCGAAGTTAATGCTGAGAAACATGATAATTGGGTTAGATAGATGGAAGTATATTGTAATGTGCAACAAATCAAATATGAGGCAACCAAAATCAGATTGGCATCACTTTGTCTTGAAGGCACATCTCTCATCTGGTGGCAAAGTAAGATTGATGCAGGAGCATCGCAAGCAGCCAGTCAAGCGAGCATGAAGGCAGAAGACAGTTGGAAAGTGAAACACACATTTTACATGTTTTGAAGCATTAATAAAATGGTTAAAGGGAAGCGTACTTGCGTATTGTAAACGGATCATGAGCGATTCACTCTCATCTGTAGGACGTAGAGGCATTTATGCATAGTTAATGAAAGTAGGTAGATTTAAATTTCAGATTAGACAGTTTTAGGAACAAGAGGGAAAACGACTATAGACACCCTCATCTTTGTATCATTGTATCAATCAGAATTAGATCATTAAGGACATTAGCATAGAGAAGAAGCAGAGAGTTGTAGAGAATAACCCATGTACAAAAGTTCTGAATTAATATATGAAGCTTTGATTCAGACTCATGGTGTTATAATGCTTTCTGTGTATACATGTTGAATGTTATGCTTATGGTTGTTTTATTCTCTCTGTCATGCATTTGTTATTATGTTGTGTGTGAATGTATGCTTTCATGTTGGATGTTTGAAAACTGAGAGAGAGAGAGAGAATGTGTTTCAATTGTTTCTCTTCCTGAGTGAGAGAAGTTCCTGCAAGGAGTGCAGTGGAAGTGTCCACAAGGTGTGCGTTGACAAAGACTTAGAGTTTATCTCTGAAAGTTCAGGAGGGATATTGTTGTTCTCATTTCAACCGAAGTGCAAGACAAGCACAGGAGTCGTGCAAGGTGTGCGCAGGCTAGTCGAGACCTTAGAAATTATTAACTAAGGTTGAGAGATTGAAGGATTGTTGTTGCCGAGAAAGTGCATAGAGTCGGGAGTTCAAGTACGCTGAAGTATTTGAAGGATCGCCACAAGGAGTGCGTGCAGAAGACTCCTTGAAGACCTGAGTTGCGAAGAAAGATCAGAAGGGTTAGGGCCTTTGAATCATTCAAGAGAAAGCAGGAAGCCCAAGTTGTGTGCAGAAGTCACGCCCCAGAGAAGGATCGCAGAGTCGATTTTGAACCAGAGGTTCTTGAGGAGGAAACTGAATGGTCGGAATTCTCCGAGGAGAACTCCCGAAATAGCGAGGACCGTAGGATCCAAGAAAGTTGCGGGGAAGTTAAACGTTGGACAGATCCACCTTCGAAAGGTAGGATTTAATGTGGACCATTGATTTCGATCATTGGACTATCGAGATCATTTCGGCATTTCGGGGGTCTTAAGTCCGAAGTGTGGATGAAACCTTTGGTTGATCAAATCCCCAAAACGCGAAAAGAGTTTTCGTGTATAAAGGCGAAGAGCGATGAGGTCGGAATTTCGGAACTTCGGAATTCGGGGTTTCGGAGGTCCCGAGGACGAGTGATCGAGACACAGGAGGGAGGAAAGTCCAAAATCAGAAATCGCGACAGGACATTTTTTCGGCATTTCGGGAATCGACATTTCGGCGTTTCCGTTGACAAGGAGTAGAGCACTCCACATTAGAAGCTCCGAGATCGTGAAACGCGAAGAAGTTGCGGAGGAGCGTTTCAGCATTTCGGGATCCGGGATCTCAAGACGACAGTGATTTGGAATCAAGGGTTTCGAACTCCCGATTCACGAACTTCCGGGAAAGGAAAATCCTTGAAGTGACATTTCGGTACTTCGGAGATCGGGATTTTGGCATTCCCGTTGACAAGGGTTCAGGACACTTCCCATCAGGAATCTCGAAGTTGCAAAACGTGAAATACTTTGGAGGAGCGTTTCGACATTTTAGCATTTCGGGATTCGGGAACCCGAGAGGACAATGTTCTGGGATCAAGAGTCTTGGACTCCCGGTACCCGAAAGTCCGAAATCGCGTGGACCTTCGGATCAAAGGGAAGCTTATAGCCGTTGATCCCGTTAGAAGTACTCTTTCGGAGTTCGGGGTTTTGAAGGTTGAAGAGCTGAGAGCTTTGCATCCAGATTCGCGAAATCGCGAAGTCCGAAACCCCGATAAAGTGACACGACTCGTGTGGAAGTCGACTTTTGGCTGAACGTTTCGGGTTTCTGCATTTCAGTAGTCGCGAAGACGAGAAGTCGGGATTCCTTGTTCCGGAATTCCCGAAGTCGCGAAACCTGATACAGGAGCAGAGGAGGACGCGGTCAAAGATTTCAGCATTTCGGGTCTCAGCAAGTGGAGGAGTCGAGAATCTCGACATCAGGGATCGCGAAGCCCCGAAATCCGAAGTCCTTTGCGGCTTGAACAAGAAGGGTTGGTTAACCCTCTGTGTGGTTGTAGTGAAGATCTTGAGCGGACTTCAGCCCGAGGGCAGGGGGTCTGCTACCAGTTGTGGTATCAGAGCTGAGAAAGAGTTCTTTGCTTTCTGTAGCAATGAAAATATTTGCA
>SNQJ01S0008738.1:258256-277679 GCA_010110895.2 Picea sitchensis
TTGTATTCCAAAATGCTCCATGAGGGAGAATCTGCTGAAAGAAAAACATAGTGGAGGATTGGCCGGACATTTTGGTCAGGATAAGACGTTCTCAAAATTGAATGGATCATATTTTTGGCCAGGAATGAGGACAAATGCCAAGAGATTTGTGGACAGATGCAGGATTTGTCAGCACACAAAAGGAAAAAGGCAGAACACAGGGTTGTATCAGCCATTACCCATACCAGAGAGGCCATGGGATGCAGTGAGTATGGATTTTATATTGGGGTTGCCAAGAACGCAAAGAGGATTTGACTCAATATTTGTGGTGGTAGACAGATTTTCCAAGATGATTCGTTTTATACCATGTCAGAAAACCAGTGACGCAACTCATATTGCGAACCTGTTTTTCAAAGAAGTCGTCAGACTTCACGGCTTGCCAAGAAGTATAGTTTCAGATCGAGACACCAAGTTTGTGGGACATTTCTAGAGGAACTTATGGAAGAAGCTAGGGAAAAATTTGTCATTTAGTTCAACTTATCATCCTCAGACGGATGGGCAAACAGAAGTTGTCAATCGAAGCTTGCGAGATTTGTTGAGGAGCCTAGTGACTGAACACCACAGTCAGTGGGATCATATTTTGCCACAGGTGGAATTTGCTTATAATTATTCGATCAACAGGAGCATAGGGCCGAGTCCATTCCAAATTGTCTATGGAATGTAGCCAAGAGGATTTTTTGAATTGAAGGATGTGGAACAAGCTGAATTCAGAAGTGCTAGTGCAGAGGATTTTGCAGAAGCCATGAAGGAGCTTCATAACCAAGTCAAGGAGCGATTGCAGAATTCGAATCAAGAATACAAGTGCAGAGAAGATCAACACAAGCGAGAACTTCAATTTGAAGTCGGCGATCTGATTCTTGCACATCTGAGGAAAGAAAGGTTCCCAAGGGGAACATATAACAAACTGAAGATGAAGAAGATTGGACCATGCAAGTCGTGAAGAAATTTGGGGCAAACGCATATGAGATTGAATTACCCGATGGGATCGAAATTTCACCGATATTCAACATCTCAGATTTGTACCCTTACAGAGCTGAAGAAGCAGGAGCAGACAGTGAACAGACAGAGGTTCAGTGGACTAAACAAATGCCTGTAGCTGCAAAGCCACAGATGGAAAGTATAATTGATAAGAGGGTCAGCAGGAGGACCAAGAGGAAAGAGTATTTTGAATACTTGGTCAAATGGAAGGGACATCCAGTTGAAGATGCCAGTTGGGAGGATGAAGCAGAAATTTAGAAGCATGGACAGACCGTGCAAGAGCTCACGAATAGGAGTTCATGAAAATTTTCAAGCGAGAGAGTATGATGCAGGAGTATCGCAAGCAGCCAACCAAGCGAGCATGAAGGCAGAAGACAACTGGAAAGTGCAACACACATTTTACATCTTTTGAAGCATTAATATAATGGTTAAAGGGAAGCGTACTTGCGTATTGTAAATGGATCATGAGCGATTCGCTCTCATCTGTAGGAGGTAGAGGCATTTATGCATAGTTAATGAAAGTAGGTAGATTTAAATTCCATATTAGACAGTTTTAGGAACAGGAGGGAAAATGACTATAGACACCCTCATCTTTGTATCATTGTATCGATCAGAATTAGATCATTAAGGACATTAGCATAGAGAAGAAGCAAAGAGTTGTAGAGAAGAACCCATGTACAAAAGTTCTGAATTAATATATGAAGCTTTGATTCAGACTCATGGTGTTATAATATTTTATGTGTATACATGTTGAATGCTATGCTTATGGTTGTTTTATTCTCTCTGTCATGCATTTGTTATTATGTTGTGTGTGAATGTATGTTTTCATGTTGGATGTTTGAAAACTGAGAGAGAGAGAGAGAGAATGAGTTTCAATTGTTTCTCTTCCTGAGTGAGAGAAGTTCTTGCAAGGAGTGCAGTGGAAGTGTCCGCAAGGTGTGCGTTGACAAAGACTCAGAGTTTATCTCTGAAAGCTCAGGAGGGATACTGTTGTTCTCATTTCAACCGAAGTGCAAGACAAGCATGGGAGTCGTGCAAGGTGTGCGCAGGCTGGTCGAGACCTTAGAACTTATTAACTAAGGTTGAGAGATTGAAGGACTGATGTTGCCGAGAAAGTGCACAGAGTCGGGAGTTCAAGTACGCTGAAGTATTTGGAGGATCGCCGCAAGGAGTGCGTGCAGAAGACTCCTTGAAGACCTGAGTTGTGAAGAAAGCTCAGAAGGGTTAGGGCCTTTGAATCATTTAAGAGAAAGCAGGAAGCCCAAGTTGTGTGCAGAAGTCACGTCCCAGAGAAGGATCGCAGAGTCGATTTTGAACCCGAGGTTCTTGAGGAGGAAACTGAACGGTTGGAATTCTCCGAGGAGAACTCCTGAAATAGCGAGGACCATAGGATCCAAGAAAGTTGCGGGGAAGTTAAACGTTGGACAGATCCACCTTTGAAAGGTAGGATTTAATGTGGACCGTTGATTTCGATCATTGGACCGTCGAGATCATTTCGGCATTTCGGGGGTCATAAGTCCGAAGTGTGGACGAAACCTTTGGTTGATCAAATCCCCGAAACGCGAAAAGAGTTTTCATGTATAAAGGCGAAGAGTGACGAGGTCGAAATTTCGGAACTACGGAATTCAGGGTTTCGGAGGTCCTGAGGACGAGTGATCAGGACACAGGAGGGAGGAAAGTCTGAAATCAGAAATCGCGACAGGACATTTTTTCGGCATTTCGGGAATTAGCATTTCGGCATTTTCGTTGACAAGGAGTAGAGCACTCCGCATCAGAAGCTCCGAGATCGCGAAACGCGAAGAAGTTGCGGAGGAGCGTTTCGGCATTTCGGGATCCGGGATCTTGAGACGACAGTGATTTGGAATCGAGGGTTTCAAACTCCCGATTCGCGAACTTCCGGGAAAGGAAAATCCTTGAAGTGACATTTCGGTACTTTGGAGATCGAGATTTTGGCATTCTCGTTGACAAGGGTTTGGGACACTTCCCATCAGGAATCTCGAAGTTACAAAACGTGAAATACTTTGGAGGAGCATTTCGGAATTCGGGAACCCGAGAGGAAAGTGTTCTGGGATCAAGAGTCTTGGACTCCCGGTACCCGAAAGTCTGAAATCGCGTGGACCATCGGATCAAAGGGAAGCTTATAGACATTGATCCCATTAGAAGTACTCTTTCGGAGTTCGGGCTTTTGAAGGTCGAAGAGTTGAGAGCTTTGCATCCGGATTCGTGAAATCGCGAAGTTCGAAACCCCGATAAAGTGACACGATCCGTGTGGAAGTCGACTTTTGGCTGAACGTTTCGGGTTTCTGCATTTCGGTAGTCGCGAAGACGAGAAGTCGGGATTCCTTGTTCCAGAATTCCTGAAGTCGCGAAACCCGATACAGGAGCAGAGGAGGACGCGGTCAGAGATTTCGGTGTTTCGGCATTTCGGGTCTCGACAAGTGGAGGAGTCGAGAATCTCGACATCAGGGATTGCGAAGCCTCGAAATTCGAAGTCCTTTGCGGCTTGAACAAGAGGTATGGTTAACCCTCGGTGTGGTTGTAGTGAAGATCCTGAGCGGAATTTAGCCCGAGGGCAGGGGGTCTACGTCAAAGATGCAACATGGAACTCAACAAGTTGGTAAGATTTTTCCATCATGGCATGATTTTATTTCCACACTTAGAAAACAGTTCTATCCATTGGGATATAAAGAAAAGACTTTAATTGAATGGAAAAGTCTTAAGTTAAGAAAATGACAGTCGGTGTAAGAATATACAGATGAATTTTTTCGTAAGATGGATTTTATTTTAGATGTTCCATTGACTACAAAAGAAACTCTTATGAAGTATATAGGAGGTTTGCTTGCTTATATTCGTAATACTATATTTATGTTTGGACCAAATAATCTTGATGAGGTTTCTGTCTAAGCAACATATATTGAAATAGGAAAAACTGGAGTTAGTGTATCAAGGGAATCATCTTCAAAGAAGGATGGAAAAGGAAAAGGGAATGGGAAGAAAGCAAATTCAGTGACAATGAAGGAAGAGAGGCTCTCTTGGAAGCATTGCAAGAAAGAAGGGCACGATGATGAGCATTGCTGACAATTGCACCCAAAGAAGAGACCGAAGTGGTTCAAAGAGAGGAAAGGGAGGCAAAAAGTTGCAACAACAACACAATCAATAGACTTGGGTTCAGATTCAAGTGATGAGTCTAAGATTACAACAATTGGTTTGATAGGTAAAATTGGTGATGGTTTTGATTCAAGAAGTAAATTGTTTCATATAAGGGTCGTAATGAAACATACTAAGATCGATACATTTATAGATAGTGGATCTCAATCTAACTTAATTTCAGAAGAAGTGGTTAATAAATTGGGATTAAACACTAAGATGCATCACAAACCCTATTCACTGAACTGGATAAACAAAGATCACAAATTGTCCATAACAAAGCAATGTATCATAAATTTTGCAATTACATCTAAGTATGTGGATGAAGTAATATGTGATGTGGTGCCGCTAAAAACATGTGGAACGGTCTTAGGCAACCCTTATTTATATGATCGCAAAGCAATCTTATACATGGAACATAATCAATATTAGTTGTTTAAGAAAGGCAATGAATATGTTGTACATGCTCATCATATAAAAGAAAATCAATCTCTTCTAATAATGGAACAATTAAAGAAGACATCTTATGCAAGCAATACACCTATAATTGTACCAAGTAAAGCAGTTGATCTGAAGCATGAACATGAGATGGTTGTAGGACAAGAGTTCAATCATACTTTGCTTCAAGATAAGTTAATGTCATGCAAGCCCGTTAAACATATTGTTTCATTTTCAGTCATATTTCTGATGTTATCGCTGCTAATGTTTTCTACATGACCGGTAGTAGATTCAGTAAGATGTGAACGAGTTCAAATGGCTAACAATATGCTTTCAGTTGTCATGGTTATTATGCAATTGATTATGATGCGACAGGTGCACATGACAAAGTTTAAAGACAAAGGACAAGTGGGGAGGCCTATCCCGCACTTGATGACTGGTTAATACCCTTTTGGAGGACCAAAGGTCTTAGTGGGGAGGAATGATCCAAAATGGATCCAGGAAGGCCTAAAAATAAAAGTTCATGGAATCGAACGAAACCAACACCATTGTGTAGGGCTCGTCATGCCGATTCCAACAATATATTGTTTTAAAAAAATGGACACCTTATGCGAAAGTTATCTCGTTCTGAACTTTTTCCCAAACAGGGAAAATGTCAAAGGTCAAAGTCAACTGGTCAAAGGCTGTACAACTGACGTGGCAGATGACGTCAACAGTACATCATGATGATGTCCGTAGTACATCATGCTAATGTCGGCATGACATGTGGCAACACCAGGATGTGCCACGTTTCAGTCATTTTTGGCATTTTTAGGGGTGATTTGGACCAGTAAAAAAGTGACATGTGGCACTGTATGGAAGTGACACGTGGCACTATATGGAGGTGACACATAGTTGTACGGGTGATGACGTGGAACTGTATGGATGATGATGTGGCAATGTACGGATGATGATGTGGCATTGTATGGACGATGACGTGGCACTATACGGACGATGGCGTGGCACTGTACGGACGATCGTGTGGCACTGTACGGATGATGACCTGGCAGCTGACTTGGTAGGCTGACGTGGCTCAGGCCAATGAGGAGGTGCCACATGGCACCTTCTGGAAGGTCAAAGTGGTTTGGCGGTTTCCTTCAAATCTGGCGGTTACCACCAAATCTTTTGGGAATCCTCCAAATCTGGCGAAATCCTGTTAAGTTTGAATAACTGTAGCTAAATTTGGCAGAGTCTGGATTATTTAGCCGGGCATGAAGATCGATACAAAGGATTTTTTTGGCACGCAATTCGAGACTATATGGACTGTACTTATCTGAGAGGGTGCAACATTCGGATTTGTGTTGAGGGGAGGTCCCGAGGGCCTATTCAGAAGTAGGTCGACTTCATACTCAAAAGTTGCAAAATTTCGAGGGGAGTCTGAATATGGCTTCTGGTTTTGCATCTGAGTAGACGAACAAAAAATTTCCTCTAGAGCCCAATATGTCGAGCCAAGCATAGCCGAGTTCATACTCAAAAGTCTCAGAATTACCTGTTGCAACCATTGGTGATGTCTATTTATGTTCAAAAGTTGCAGATTTGAAAGGTCGTTTTAGGAGTTGTTATGTAAGCCTTTCTTGGTATTTTTTTTAAGCATTAAAGATTAATAAGAAGCCTCCCACTGAAGACAAAGGCCCAAAGACGTAGGCAAATTTGTGCCAAACTCCGTTATCAATCTTTGGCATTATGGTTTGTTGTTCTTAGTGCTTATTTACTGTTATGCATTCTTTATGATGGCTGCAACATTCTTTCATTAAAATCTTCTTCTTCTCTTAATTCCTAAATGGTAAATCAACTCATGCATAAACTTAACAATAGTCTTTAAAAGATCATTTTCGGATCAAGGGACGACTACAAGACATCTAGTGTGGCCTTTTGGGATGTCTAGCGGGGCCTCGCGAGACAACCTATGCTCAACCCGTGGGGGTGTCTCCTTTCCTAGTTGTGCGAAACCCTCCTGACACCTTCATATTTGACGATCATCCTCCTCTAGAAAATCGTCGCAAAACCCCCTACGAAAGTTGATATGCCTCCAACTCTCTCTCGGATGAAACCAAACACCACAATGAACTCAAATGAGGACTCTGGATGAGTCCTCCTTTTGTCTAGCTAGGGTGGATATTGCACCACCGAAACTAAACTAAAGTGGAAGGAGTTTGCCAACCCCTAACGAAAACTTGGCTCAAGGTGCACATCAACAAGAGATCATAAAAACATAATCCCAAAGAAAAGGGTTACCCCTCTATTTATCCTCCCTTTGGACCTTCTAAATCTCTCCCCTTTTTGACCAAATCAAACCCTTAATTTATTTTCCCTCCAATTCCAATTAAATACAATTATTTGTTTTATTTAATGCCACTTTTAGGATTTGTTATTCTTTTAACCCAGTGACACCAAATAAACCTCCTTGACTCCCTTTTTTCTTATTGAATATAGCCTACAAGAGTCGTATAGGATATTGAGTCATCCCTGTCAATTGGAAGGGGACATTATAGTCCTCCCTTCCCATGATTGTTAGTCCTCAAGCAACTCCAGCTCAGGGTGTTGTAAGATCTTCTCTCCTTCCCAGGTACCATCTTCTGCGGGAAATCCTTTCCATACAACCAAGTTCTCTAGAATGACCCTATTCCTCAGCCTTCGTTCCCTGACACAACAATCCTCTCGAGAGCTAGAACCAATTTCCTTTCCTCATCTAGTGGAGGAATATTTGTCGAAGCGGTGACCTGTTATCCCAGTGCCTTCTCGAGGGAGGATACATGGAAGGTGTTGTGGATCCTTCTTCCCTCTAGTAGCTCCAACTCGTATGCTACTTCCCCAACTCTCCTTATCACTTTCTAGGTTCCATAGAAGCGAGGCTTCAATTTTTCTGCACCACTCTTCTTCAACAATGACTGTTTGTAAGGATGCAATCTGAGAAAGACCATATCTCCAACCTCAAAGATCCATTCTACCCTGTTCCTATCTGCTTACATCTTCTACTGATTCTGAGTGGCCTGCAGATTCTCCTTCAAGACTCTCAAGATGTCCTGACTTTCCTACAACTAGTCTTTGGCTTTGGGTGCTCTGCTCTCTCCAAATGCTAAATCCACAAAAGATGGGGCATCATAGCCATACAATGCCCTGAATGGGCTCATCCCGATGGACATGTGATGAGTGGTATTGTAGCAATGCTCCCTGATGTGCAACCACTTTATCCATGCCCACTGTTGCCCTGACACATAGTTCCTCAGATACCCTTCGATCCATTTGTTTACTATCTCGGTCTACCCATCTGTCTGGGGGTGATAGCTAGTATTAGGTGTCAACTATGTCCCAGATAACCTGAACAACTCCCACCAAAACGCACTGAGAAACCTGCTAGCCCAGTCATTGACTATGTTTCTTAGAAGACCATGGAGTCTAAACACCTCCATGAAGAATAAGTTTGCTACATGAGATGTGTTGTACTCTGAAGGAATGACAAAGAAGTGTGCATATTTAGTCAATACTCCCACTACCACGTAGATACAGTCCCTTCCTTGCACCTTTGGCAATCCTGTGATGAAGTCCATGGAAATGTTATTCCACTTCTGCTCCGGAATCGGTAATGGTTGAAGCAGCCCTACAGGTTGTGTGAACTCTAACTTGTTCTACTGGAAAGTCATGCACTGCCTCACATGATGAAGTACATACCCCTTGAGACCCTTCCATGAGAATCTCTCCCTCACCTGCCTGCAGGTCTTCAAATACCCCTAGTGCCCTGTCAGTGGTGCGTCATGTACTGCCCTGAAAATCTATCCTTGAGTGTGGATTCAGGGACAAGATATATCCTATCTTTGTAGAAGATGATGTCATCCACTACCCTCTACCTGTCATCCTGGATACTACCCTCCATCAGCTCACAAGCGAAGGCATTCTTGGAGTATTCCACCAAGAGAATGGACTTCTAGTCTGTTGAGATCCCTGTCATGGAGAAGACTACATGTCTCTTGGATAAGGGGTCAACAACTATATTCTTCTTCCCTTTTACATACTCAATGTCAAAATCATATGCCTGCACCTTACTCACCCTTTTTTGTTGCCTCTCATTCAGGTCCCGCTACTCCAAGAAATATCTCAAGTTGTTATGGTCAGTCCTAACCACAAAGCGCCCTCCTACCAAGTACTATCTGAATTTGGCCAATGCATGCATTATGGCCAACATCTCCYTATCATAGATTAGATAGAGCTTCTCAGRCTCCCTTAGCTTTCTACTCTCGAAAGTTATCGGGTGTCGGTTCTGCATCAATATTGCTCTTATCCCCTCATCGGATGTTTCACACTCTAGAACAAAAGGATGCGTAAAATCTGTGAATGCTAATACTGGGCAAGTGCTCATCACCCTCTTCAGTATGTCAAAGGCTACATATGCATCCTTTGAAACACCCCCTTCTTGATGAGGTTTGTCAATGGCGCATCCAATTGTGAAAATCCTTTCACAAAGCACCTGTAATAGTTGCATATCTTGAAGAATCCTTGTAGATATGTGAGTGTCTTGGGGGTGGGCCAGTCTAAGATGGTATAGATCTTCTCCTAATGCACCTTTACTCCCTCAACACCTATCACGTGCCCCAGATATATGATCTTTGTCAACCCGAACTCACACTTTTCCTCCTTGGAAAAAAGTGATTGCTCCTCCATAATGGTGAGAATCTTGTCCACATGCTTCAGATGTTCCTACCACGTTCTATTGTAGATCAGAAGATCGTCAAAGAACACTAGTAAGAATGTCCTCAATTGTTTGTTGAATATATGGTTCATGTAAGACTGAAAGGTAGTTGGTGCGTTAGTCAACCCGAAGGGCATGAAAAGAAACTCATAGTGCCCATAGTGACACATGAATGTTGTCTTATGGATATCCTCCTCTCTGACTCGAATCTGGTGGTATCCCGATCGTAGACCAACCTTTGAAAAGTACACCGCCCCATGTAGCTCGTCAATTAGCTCATCAATCCTGTGTATTGGGTATCGGTTTTTAATGGTCTTCTTGTTTAGTGCCTTGTAGTATGTGCACATGCTCATAGTGCCATCTTTCTTCTTCACCAACACAATTGATGAAGTGAAAGGACTAGAGTTAGGCCTGATATGTCCCATCTCTAGTAATTCCTTTATGTCCTTATCTATTTCTTCCTTGAATCTCTTTGGATACCTGTAGGGGGTGGTGATCACGGGCTTCGACCCCTCTTCTAACTCAATGACATGCTCAAATCCTCTGTCAAGTGGTCTCCTTGCTGGCAATGACTCGAACACTCTTTCATGCTTTCCAAGTAATGCCTGGATATCCACAGGGTAATGCTGGTGATCTTGTAATGGCTTCTCCATGATGATCATGAACTTTGTTGCGCAAGCCACGCCCCCATGTCTAAAAAGGGCCTCTATGCACTAGTTAGACACGATCCTACATACCTCTTAGGATGACTCGTTGTCCACCCTTGTCCTAAAACTCCATCCTCATGTCCCGATAAATCATGCAAATATCTCCCAATGAGTGCAATCATTGAACTCTTAGCACCACATGAGTATCTATTAGATCCACGACATAAAAGTCATTGATCAATGTATAGCTTCCCAATGTTACTTTCGATCCTTTGATCTTCTACGTACACATCATGTTGTACCCATATGCTACTACCACATTGAATCCATCAAAATTCTTCGCAGGGATTTGTCTGCTGGTGACAAGTGCAACATCAATGAAATTGTGGGTGGCTCCACCATCAACCAATGTTGTAACCCTCTGCCCCTACACAGTACCTCTGACCCTGAAGGTGTAATATTTTGGGAATCTTGAGAGTATGGAAATCATCACTCCCTTGGGGCTATCATGTAATGGTGTTTGTTCTATAGCATGCAATGGATCCCCACTATATTGTTCGATACCCTCATCATCACCGTCATCCTCCTCGTTGGAAATTACCTCAATATAATGGACTTTACCTTTTCCCATACATCGATGACTTGGTTTCCACGACTCCTTGCAATCGTAACAAAGATTCTTCCTTCTTAGTTCTCTCCGAGTCTTCTCATCCATCTAGTCCTTCCCTGTCTATGGTTTATGGGGAAACTTCGTCTTCAGGGGGGTGAATAGTTTTGTTGGTGCCTTCTTGGAGACTACATCCCTCATGTCCCAGGATATCATGATGGATTCTTGTAATGTGGTTGGTCTAAAGGCCTTCACCCATCCTCTCAGTGGTTTAGCTAGAACCTCTGTGAATAACATCACCAACCTTTGTTGAGAAATATCTATCACCATAACTGTCATCCTATGAAAATCTGTGATGTATGCTTCTGATGTACTAGTCTGTCTCAATTGTGCCAACTCTCTGAAGTGTATCTCAAGGTCCTTCTTGTCGAACCTTTCCATCAAAATCTAAGAGAATTCCACATATGAAGTGATGTTGGCGTGCCCTAGTGTCACTAGCCCATGATACCACCATTCATGAGCTTCTCCTTCCAAGTGAAGGGTGGCATACTTAATTGCTTCTTCCTCGGTCATCGAGTTAAGTTGGAGGTAGGTTTCCAACTTATACACCCATGCTCTGGTTGTGCTCTTGGCGGACTCATCAAAGGGTGGGATATTCAACCTTCACACCTTTTGCATGAGGTCAAAGCTATGTTGGCTTTGCGCTCCTCTGTTCCACTCCTCAGGTCTGTACTTCTTCTTGAGTTCGCAGAAGTCACTATAGGAAACTTTCTCACAGATATCTTCGTCTATCATCTCGTAGTCCCTATATGAGGTGTTAATATCAATCCCATGATCTGGTTGCTTCTGTGCTCCTATAGGATGCCCTATCAAGAACCATGGTAATAAGGGCCTATGGATCCTTAGGCTCCTTCTTTGAGTGGGGTATGGTTATTTCTACTCTTTGTGTGTATTTTATCACCCCAATGGGATCCACTGGATCCACCTTGACCTGTACCATTCATATTCCCACGTTGGCCCATTAGCTGTGTGAGCACTTTAAGGGTCTACTGTTGGAACCTTGTTGTCTCTTCTTATCTTTGGGATGCCTCATTATGTCCCTTGACCAAATCTCTTAATATTTGGAGCATAGTCCCTTCAGGGTTGTCTCCCATGCTTCCCTCTGGATTTGACTATGTTCGGTTTACTCTTGTTTCTCTTTTCGGTGACTCTCGAGAGGTTTGTCCTCCACGCCCCTTTCTCCTAGGCATCAATGTAGTCACAGGTTGGCATAACCACCAACTCTGATACCACTGTAATCTCCCCAACTAGGATAGGTGGGGATGTAATGTTTTTTTTGTCCCAAATTGTTATGTCTTCCTATGTAAAAGTGCCAAATACTTATATTAATGGTGTTGTTAACTTTTTTTCAAACAATTTTCTCAAATAGGAGTATTTCCAAACACATTGCATGCATCAATTACACAAGAAATAGAGCAGATAACCATGACATCTTATTATAGATGGAAACTTCCAAAAATCTCAACAATACAATGATATCTAATGACTGTAATAACAACTATAGAATACTCCTAAGCACACAAACCTAATGGTTTCCAAGCAGTTGCAGAATATACTACATAAACAATAAGAAAACTTGGATCAATGCCAATCTTTTATGTCCAAGGCTCTTCGAGCCCGACCCTTCTTTGTCTGCTCTGTAAATGACCATTGTAGCCCTCACAACCCTGATCCAACGAACTACTGCAACCCCAAATTCGCACAGGTCCTTGCGGGATGACTGTGTGACGTCTAGCGAGGCCTCACGGGACAACCCATGGTCAACCCGCGGGGGTGTCTCCTTTCCTAGCTACGTGAATCCCTCCTGACACTTGTAGATATGACGATCAATCTCCTCTGTAAAATTAACACAACCCCCCGTGCAAGCTGATATGCCTCCAACTCTCTCTCAGATGAAACCAAACACCACAATGAGCTCAAATGAGGACTTTGTATGAATCCTTCTCTTGTCTAGCTAGGGTGGATATTGCACCATAGAAACTAAACTGAAGTGGAAGGAGCTTGCCAACCCCTAACGGAAACTTGGCTCAAGGAGCACATCAACAAGAAATCATAAAAACATAATCCCAAAGAGAAGGGTTACCCCTCTATTTATCCTCCCTTTGGACCTTCTAGATCTTTCCCCTTTTTGACCAAATGAAACCCTTACTTTATTTTCCCTCCAATTCCAATTAAATATAATTATTTATTTTATTTAATCTCACTTTTAGGACTTGTTATTCTTTTAACCCAGTGACACCAAATAAACCTCATGGAATCCCCTTTTTCTTATTGAATATAGCCTATGGGAGTCGTATAGGCTATTGAGTCATCCCTCATCAATTGGAAGGGGACATTACAGTCCCCAATACATTGTTCAGGAAATGTTCAGGTCTTGTCCTTTTCACCTTGAGGCCACCTTCTATCTAGTCTCTTTCCTAAAAAGGGTTCATACCTTTTGGTGAGTTAGTATCAAGGAGAGATAGGTATCCTTTCCTAACACTTTTCTCTTTTGATACCATCACCTCAACTTGCACCTTAGGGCGCGCCTACATATGGTGCTCAGAGGCATTCCAACGTTTCTTGTTAGTGGCCATCTCTCTAAACTGTCTAACTCCTTTTAGGAACTCTTTAGAAGTGTTAGTCCACCACCTATCATCTAAGTAGGATTTGAATTGGGGCATCCACGAGGAAACCTACAAATTGTACATCTAAGTCACGTAGATTGTATAAAGTATTTCCTAGAGTTTCTAGATGGCATCATTACCTACCCCCATACACACGATGACACTAGATGCATGCTCTCTAGATACCCCCAAGGAAGTTTCGGGTGGGCTCCCATGTACACCGAAGAGAGACTAATCACCATATATTGCACCTTGATAGGATTTGCCAACTTTTCCACTTACAGGAGCCAAAGATGGATATGTATCTCATTTTTAGATGCACATTCTACTATGAGATCCGAGGTCATTACCACTGCCTTTATCGGGACTTGGGGGGCTCTTTCTCCACTTTCTTTTGATATCCCGACCAGAGGTGCCTTACTTTATTTTTGAGAGAAGTGCTTCATACACATATCTCAATGTTTACATGCCCCATGTCTCACCCCGAGAGTTCTAGAAGGATCACTTCTTACTTCTAAGTTGCCTTGTTTGATAGGGGCAACAAGCGACACGTAGAGGTATATGATTCTTTTGACCCTAGATTGGTGAGACCTTGGATGTCTTTCCGAGTCTACTCATGACCCCCACTTCGACCAACCTACATCTTCGAGGCCTATGAGGAGTTGTCATTCTAGACCACAGATCACACATCCCCAAATATGCAAGTAGATTAGTTCTAGATGGAACTAGTGCAAGAATACACTCAGCTACCATGCTACCCCCATTTTCCCCCATACATGGAGTGGACACATCATCCACTCGATTCTCAAGTCAGGGGCCAATCCCAATCCAAACAACTATCAGACTATCATGGTTGGGCACACTTTCTCAACTCTATATATTACAATTGTGCATCTACGGATTTCAGATAAGTTGGAAAGAAAACAACTTAGGCCTAGGGGATAGGTTGGATTTCAATCAAAGCACTAGAAAACCGATCATATCTTTACTCTCAAGGCCATTATCGAGGAGGCTCGTCACAACTCATTAAAAGTCTTTTGCTACATACTTTGTAGACTGTCAAAAACATTTGACACAATGTTGAGAGAAGCTTTGTTCTAGAGCCTTTGTGATATTGGTATTTCAAAGATCTCACCGGTTTCCATCATGAGACTTTAAGAGTTAGTTCTTGGCCATCTTTGTCCAACACATAGACTTTTTTACTTCATCCAAAGTACCATTAGTGTTAAGAAGCCCCAACCCCCCTTTCCCCCCTCATTGACCCTCTTTGGGATATACATTGATGAGTTGGAATCCTTCCTTTGTGCAAAGCACATTGATGAGTGGAATCCCTCATACACCATGTGTTGATCTTTCTTCTCCTCTTCGTTGATGACTCAATCCTACTCGCCTCCTTGCCTAAGGGTCTACAAACACAAAATTGTGCCCTAACCAACTTTTGAGACCTTTGGTAATGGATGATAAACCTTTGTAAAACCAAGGTTTGATCTTCAACACATTGATGAGTTTCTTCTCTGAATTGCATTTATAATTTCAAGGGTAAGAGATTGAGATCATGATGACTTATATCTACCTATTGTATATTGTTATTGTATCATGACATCTACCCTTTCTTATATCTTTTTGTTGCACTACTAGTTTATATTCCCTAGTTAGATATATAGTTTTGCTTTCTTTTCTTTCACTCCTTACTCACTTTTAGTGTTGATCTAGGAGCCTCTTTGACACTCCATCATTGTATTTACAATGGATTTTCCCTATTACTCTTATTAACCTACTTTTGTGGTCATTTACTACACATCAGTATAATTATCTTATCTTATTTATTACTTCCTCACTCATTATTTGTTTCATTTATATTTATACTTTCTCATTCATAATTAATAGAGTAAGCTTAAGAATTTGATATAAATTTCAAGGATGAGGATAGTTGCGTCATAATCTAAGTTTCATGCATGGTGGAATGATGTCCCCTTAAATTTTTGCCCAATTATAAATCAACAACCTAAATAATCAACAATTAAACCGAATAAAAATTGACTTCCTACATAACCATAATCCACAACATGGAAAAATCTAACACAAAATTAAACTACTACTAATTTAGTCTATATAATTTATTTTAATATATAAAAAAATTATAAAAAATTACGTAGAATTATGTTCCTTTTATTTGAAATCTTCATTGAAAAAGTTCCCCTACATTATACATACTTTGTTCTATCTATTTTTCAAAGAATATTTTAAACATTCCACATTATACATACTTTTTTCTATATATTTTTCAAAGAATATTTTAAACATTCCACATTATACATACTAAATTTTCAAAGAATATTTTAAACATTCCACATTATACATACTTTGTTCTATCTATTTTTCAAAGAATATTTTAAACATTCCACATTATACATACTTTTTCTATCTATTTTTCAAAAAATATTTTAAACATTCCACATTATACATACTAATTTTTCAAAGAATATTTTAAACATTCCACATTATACATACTAATTTTTCAAAGAATATTTTAAACATTCCACATTATACATACTTTGTTCTATCTATTTTTCAAAGAATATTTTAAACATTCCAATAAATTAATAAAATATATTTTTGAAATTTAAACCCCCTCTTTTACATTTCATACTTAAAACCTCTAACATTTAAAATTTCAACTTTTCCTTTTTCCAATTGTATATAAATAAAATATCTTTATTAAAAAATTATGAAAAATATTTTTCCAAACTCGTAACATTTTCAACCCTTAATTATAACCTGGTGAAGTCGGAATGCTCTTCTGCTTTCGGGTTTTGCTTCCCAATGGATAAAGTAATCATAAAATTCCCAAAACAATGCAAACTGCTTTTTAGCATTGCTTTGATTCGACGACATTACTGGTCAAAGAAAATCTAGAAAAAACACAGAACGGATAGAAGCCGTATAGTTGTCAAAAGTTCCCGAACGCGATGCAAACTGCTTTTTAACACTGCATTGATTTAAGGACATCAATAGTCAAAGAGAATCTATGAAAATACGACAAAAACTGCTCGAAGCTGTATTGTCGCCAACCGCCTTGGAAGTTGGAGAGGCGAGAACATCCCCATAAGATTCCCTCCCAAATCGCCGGCCATTGTCCCGGCCTACTGCTGCGAACTATACACTGAACACTGCAGCCAAATTCATTCAATATAAATAAATTCTTCCATTCAACATCTCATCATTATCGGGGATCACGGTCCAAAACTTTTCTCTTTCCCCAGCCCAGGCAGAAACTTAGATGGTTATGGCTATGGCTGCAAGCCGCATCCAGAGATTCAGGACTCGGGTCATAAAGTTCCCGAATCTGGTGACTATCCCCACATTTTTTTCTGCCGCAGCTAAAGAAGAAGAACGAGACGCGAGGGAGCAACTCCGCCGCTATTTTCCTGCGACAAAGGGGGCTGATTTTAATTTCCAAAGGAACAGGCCAGGGATTCGATCAGGGAGCTCTGTCTCTTTCTCCCCTTATCCCTCGACGGGAATGCTCCAGGCAAGATATTCTCTACCATTTAATTTTATGAATTCAAAAATTTAAACCTTCCATATGCTCCAGGCGCTTTGGTTTCTTGATTCTTTTATATTATATATCAGATGGAAATTCCTTTATTCCTCTGACGCATATTCTTATAGGCATTTCCATGGCGTTTAAAAAATTCCTTTAAATTTTGTTCAGCCGCTATAACTTTTTAATTTCTTCACGAGAATTAAAGGTTAGATACATTTCGTTAAAGTCTGGTGAATGTTAGAAAGCATTATGGCAGAAGTTCGGCGATTTACGCAGATGCCACTGCTGTTTCGAAAATTAATGCTATTGCGAGGCGTATGATGCTTTCTGTGAAGTGAAGTGTGCGGTGTGTGTATGGGCAGCACTATGTAGACTGCTTGTCTTGTGATTCGAACTCGCAACCTCATCAGATGAGATTAGATTGGATTTTGTTCCAATCGCTGGCTTGCAAATATTATTAATTAATATTAACAACGATCGCAACTGCTGTTCCATATCAGGTTGGCAGCCAGATTTTTTCAACTTTTATATTATTTATGGAACACACTCCAATGTACTGTGGCCCATAATGAGTTAGGTGTCACCCTCCGAATCAATTGCTCAGTAGAATGTGTTCGTCCAGGGCGGGCGGGGTTGAATCACTTTTAAGTTTTTACCAATTTGGGTGTGCATAGATTTTTTTTTTTGAGAGTATTTGATGGGCTTTGCTTGCGGGGAGGGTGTGTAGTCGCTTTCAAGAATTATTTATTTAGTGAATAAAGAGCCATTAAATACTTTCCAGTTCACCTTCCATCCACTTCGTCGAAATCAACTCAGAGTCATGTCCAGCATTCGTAACTGGAAGTAAGAGACTTTCCCCGTGGACCTACCTTATTACATAAGGCATCGCGAGAAGGGTCGGTCGGGATAATATCTGTCACACCTATAATTTCTTAAGTAATTTTACTTCTTTTTAGGAATCATTTACTTAATTTATTAAGTAATTTTATTTATTTTTATAAATTATATATTAAGTTTTTAAAAATTAGGAAAACATAATATTTTAAAATTAATTAATTAATTTTTTTTTTAAATCTTCTCATAATTATTTATTTATTTGATATAGAGATTAAAAAAGTGCATATTTCACATCTATGTCATTTTCCCTCATTCTAAAAGTTATTTTTATTTTATTTAATTCATTGATCTCCTCTTTAAAATATGAAACGGGTTTTTATTATACAGTAGCCCAACGAATACGGAGCCTAACATGCCTGCTAATCTCTTCCCAAACGTAGCCCATGTAAGGACAGTCCATAATGAGATGCTGATTTGTTTCTTCATTACATTTACAAAGACTGCATCGCCCTGGCCTAATGAAGTTTCTGCGTTGAAGGTGATCCCATGTGGGGGCTTTATTATGGACAAGAAGCCACATGAAGAGCTTTGCCTTAGCGAGACATTTTAACTTCCACAATTTTATCCCCACCAGATTGGGGGATCTGCACGATTTTCCAGGGCAGAAGATTGGTATCCAATCTTTGGTCTCTATCCTCCAGTTGGGCTCTGAGACCAGATAAGATCGTCCTAGTGATCGATTCGATTGGAGTGCTGAGATGTAGTTTGTCCTAAGGGGAGTCATATCCTCTCCAATATTCAATTCCTGCCCTGACATCCATCTTCCTTGCCAAGCAATAGGGTTACCTCGCGAGATTTGATTGAGATAAAAGAAGCCCCTGTCGTTTAGAAATTGAATTAAGGACGGTGGTAGTAGGCTATGTGAAATTTCTAAAATCCAACAAAGTGAACCAATATTTCACTTAGAAATTATATCCTCTATTTAATTTAAATTTATGAAATTGTTCTTTTGTAGCTATAGCTAGGTTTCTTCACAAAATTAGAAATGCATAGCAGAAAAATAAATATGATCAACAATGAAGAATATAACAACAATCACAACCGTGGGAAAACCCAATGTGGGAAAACCCGTTCTTTAGTTTGTGGATTTTTATTATGCAGCAGAAAGAATACAAAGATCTCTTACAGTATAAATCGATTTCTCCAAATGACTGAGCAAAACCCCAGTACAAACCCTCCCAACAAATCGTACGACTCTCTGTCAAATTAACAAGCCAAACACAGCTCTGAAAAGCTTCTGCGTCACCTATACGGTGTTGTACAACTCTCTGCGTAAGCTCCGCGTCACTGTACGACGACTCTGCAAATCTGAAGTGTACGACCTCTGCAAAAATTCTGAGATGAAGTCGATCCACCTGTGAAAAATCTCCTCCGTCCTCTCTGCAAACTTCCTCCAACAAACCCTTGAGCAATCTTCTTTTCTCTCCTGAAAATCACCCTCTCTCAAGTGAATAATGCCCCCAACCACCAAGTCAGCTTCTTTTTCTCCATTGAGCAAGTGAAAACCCTATCTCCAAAATGATTAAGGGTTGAGATCAACCCTCATCCTTGTTAATGTTTAAGCCATTATTATAGATGTTTGCATTTCATTAGATAACAATAGCATAATCCATGATCACTGAGAAATACACAATCACAAGAGACACAACATTTATCCTAGGAAACCCTCTAGGGGAAGAAAACCCAGCAAAACTTCCTTAATATAGATAGCCAATACAATGCCAAGAGATCTCT
>SNQJ01S0008738.1:317776-328417 GCA_010110895.2 Picea sitchensis
TAATCATTGTATTTGGACGGGAGATGGCAAGGACTTGGTTTGACTCAAGGTTGACTATCTTCTTTAAAGGGATAATACAAGTCAATCAAGAGAAGACAATGCTCAATAAATGCTTGGAAGTGAAAGCTTGCACAAGAGTGTATTAATTCACCAATGCTTACTCAATAATCAACGAAGGTTCAAAGCACAAGATCCAATGTAAACTTTGCTTGATTTGAAATCTTAAATGTACATATTAGTAAGCTATATCAAAGAGACATCAAACTCGCACACATGCATTCATCCATCATCATTTATACACCAGAATTTATTTTAAGTTGCAAAGCACACGGATCAATGTAAAATATACTCAGTTTGAAGCTTTGAGTGCATGTGATAATGTGAAATCAGACTATGAAATATACCATTAAAGCATCCGATCAACAGAAAAAATATCAGCAGTTATATCTCAGAATTGCTACCACATTTATGCCATGAACCAAATGACATATCAATGCTGTAGTGAAAGGTCTAGATGGCAAGTATAATATAGATAGATAGATAGATCAGCAAAGATAGAGCAATATTGGCATTCACATGAGTACATTCAGGGTTCAGATTGAGAAGTATATATATCAGCTGTATCATTAACCAAATTCCAGAGTTATGTCATCAACATATTAATGTACTTGTATCACAGAGATGTAATGAAGTGTTTAAATCAGTGAACATATGCCAACAGTACTCAAACTTCAACTAAACTATGCATATGATTATGAACCAGCACGTATCATAGACTCAGAACTTGACTGTAAGAACCACACCGAAATCGGACCTCAAGTGAGCATGGATATAAGGAACAATATGCTCCTCCACAAGGTCATTGACATACCTAAGGTATTGTCACACCTCTAGGGAGTGAATGAAACCATAAAATAGCAAAACATTTGCCCAATAAACAACCTTATAACCACTACTTACTCACTGTATAATTCTGCAGTTTGGGACAGTCAAAGGGAGACCTCAGACAACAAGTTTAGGAGGCCACGATGGGGTCATTCATAGGATCATTGGGACCCTTTTATAGCCGATTTGTTGTCAGGATGAAAGAGGATGAGTAAGCCTTCAAAACATTTGTGAGGAGGGTTTAGACAGAATTATAGCAACCTTTGTCTCTGCAGACTTGGACAGCAGACTGAACCCTTGGACAGCAATCAAGATGTGGGCTACAATCAGCAGCTAGAGAGGATCGTTGCACCCTTTATTCCATCGATTTGGTAGCTAACACACACTAGGGAGTAATAAACCTTTGCAACGTTGCTCAAATGAAGTGCAAGGGCCTTGAACAAATGTATTCAGAATCTTCAGAGATAGGACAGCAAGTAGTCAACACATTGATGCCTCAAAAAAACCTTCCAAGCATGGCTATTAGGGCTGCACAAGAGAGATACTTCAGATCTGATTTATAGGTTGAAATTAGAGCCCTAGGGTTTGATCATGTAAGTAAATAAGTGAAGGCACAAATGGATCAAAACCCTAAATGCTAACAATAAAGATATTCAATGAAGGATGGCTAGCATCAATTAAATGAAAGATGTGACAATGAAGCTCAAGAAAATCTAGCAGGCAGATAATGCATGGCGAAACACTAGATTGCAAAAAAAGGACAAAAAGTAAAAGTCGATTTTGGTTTTTTGGTGGTTGAATACAATGATAGACCAGTGCCTTTGGAGGGCTATGGGGTCACTATGTCAGGTCAAGGTGAAGTCTATGGCTTAGGATGAGACAATGTTGATGGCACCCAGAGGATTTCTCCTCAAGCGTTGCCTAGGGTTAGAAGGTTCCTTTCAAAGTTGATGGAAAGATAGGTCCATGAAGAAGCCTCTCCAGGTACTAGCAAGGTGAACTCAAAGGTTGGCCAAGGCAAAAGGACAGAGCCCTAGGACGTCCTACCTTAATGCAATGAACAATGACTTCGATGATCAAAGGGGGAAGGTTAGATGATCTTACCTTGAAAACCCTTCCAAGTGGAGTGTTTAGCCCTTCTTTGGCCTTGCAGTAGCCTTTGTTTTCCAACGAACCCTAAAAAGTGCTTATCTAACCCTTGAAAAATACTATCATTCACTCAAGAAAAGAATAGATACACAAAGAACTCCTTAAACAAGTTTTCTAATTAATCTCCAACGATTTGAAATGGAGGACTCTTCCTTTTATAGGTGAAGAACCTCCTCAAATACAATACAATACAATGTGCTAGCTCAATACCAGGAGCTCAAAACCATTAGCCCAGTCAAAACCATGGGAAAATGCAATAAATCATCTAACAAATCCCTCAAAACCCTCCAAGAGCCAAACGACCCTCAACAATGGTCCAAATATAATGACAGATGCCACATGTGTGAACTAGAGAGAGAATAAAGTAAGTGCACCCCTTAAAAATAGGGCCATCGTCCCATCAAAGAGTAATGAGAGGGGTCAAACATGGTCCAAAGACCTCCTACATCCATCAACTAATTCCCTCAAACCAAGGAGCGGTCCAAATGAGAAATAACAACCTCAAATTGATGATGTCACCCCTCACATGTGTGAGCCATCCAAGTCAACAAGTCAACAATAAAGGCATGTGTGGCCTCCTCTAGGTGAGCGCTCCTCAAGTAATGAACAATAAATAATGCCACATCATCCATCAGGTCCAAATAACCACTTGTAACCACCTCCACAATCTCTAACCAATAATTCCCACGTGTGGTCCAAGGAGAGATAAAAAAATGCATGAGTGTTAATGCAATGTCCAAATGAGCAAGGAGAATGAATCTGAGTGGTCCACATGGCATGTGTGGTGACATGACGTCCTTGTCATGGCTCGATGCACTGTCACGGATCCCAATGTAGTGACACGTATCCCAATGCAATACACAGATCCCAAGGAAAATGGCATGGATCCCAATGTCTATGGATATGATCATATATGAGTACATAGATCCCAATGCAGCATGACATATCTGAATGTGGTGTCATGGATCTTAAGGCATGTATATGTATCCCAATGCACAATAACCACTTGAAGTGATGGGTCTCGCCTCTTAGCAAGCTATTAGATGGTAGCACCTGGTGACATCTCTTAACACAACATAACAAATAGGGGCTAGTTTTAATATTTTCCTAAGTCTTACTAAGCGGAACAATATTAACCCTTATACAAGCACCAAGTCCTACGACAACCCATATTTCCTAAGTATCTAGGTGAAAGATAGGTAAAGATGAATAGTAATGATGAAAGGGAAGGGAAAGAACTTCATGTGATGACCCTCAAAGTCTTAGACATGCATAGGTATTTTTATTCATTTGTTCTAGCTTTCATGAGCTAGGATTTTTATATAATAGCTTTCAAGAGGGAGCTTAGCATTGAGTTACATGTCCTCGATACTGTTTCTTACTACCCCTTTGTGCCTTTTCTTTAAGTGTTTAGTTTATTGAACAAGTCCCTTTTTCTTTAGATATTCATAGAAAAGCTAGGGACTAGGGGCATTGGTCTCATACCGAGGGGGCATTGCTCAAGCTTTTATTTTAGTCTTTTGACTTTAGCTCTTCACCTCTTAGCCTTTTTGGCTTTATTGATTCAGGATTTATCATTTGGACCATTTCTTTTGACCTTTGAGAAATCATACATGACTAGGATATAATTTTTATATGGATGGAATGAATGATACAGAGAAAGTGAAAAATGACTAGCATGGTTAGCATGTGGACAACATTATCTAGACTAAGTACCTAGTAGTACAGATTGACCCAAGAAATGACACACTTCTAAAAGGAAAAATGTTCCCCAAGGAGCTACGAGGAAAATAATAAAACCATGTAATGTTATGAAGCATTACCAGATATCGTTAGGTGTTTACCAATTTCATGGCTAACTAGGAAGTTATAGCATCACATCCAAATGAGCATCGATACATGGGAAAACAAACATGCTAAAGCCATACTATAACATCCATATCGCAATCTGTCATCTAAGGAGTGAGGGAGTAGGGCGAGCTACACCACAACTGAGCTAGCACAATCATACATCTAATGGAGATAAGGAGAAACTATGTCTGGATCTAGAAAAGATGAGCATGACATCTCATTCAAGCAGTAACATGACACCCTCGTGAGGGTATCTGAAAGTTGTCACCCCTAAGGGGGTAACAAGACTCATAGACCCATTGTGTTCCCCACATCCATTTTGGACCATTTTATATTATATCATACTCCAACATTGCATTTTTACATAGTTTAGAGTTGCACTATATTAACTCTACCACATGGTCCAATAGAAAACATTTTTACAGTCTATATATGCCTAGACATTCTCTATTCCAGCCTTGGCCTTGAACTCCACACTAGAAATATAGACAAGACATATTTACAATATTTACATTATAGGGTCATTTATTTAAGCTCACTTGACTCGACACCCATCATTATAACCATAAATTTACAAATTATACATAATCTGATCCAAGGGTCAGAACTGGGGTATTACAATACAAGGTAGCCAAGGTTTGTATGTGTCATGTTAACATGCCACCTTAACATTTTAATGGATGATTGTACAATAGTAATGCAAGCGATGATGGAATAGACAATGGAGAAGGATTCCAAGAATATTGACCAATTAGGAAGCATCTTAGCATGTAGGTTTTCACAGTTTGTCATCGTGTTAATGCTTTCTTGCTACAAGTGCATGAAATTTTTCCAAGGCCCAAAATTCCGAGTGAACGCTTCATACATCATTAGGGAGGATATCAAGAATACCTTAGACACTAGAACTCTCTATATCTCCGACAAAAACCATCGAGAACATGAAAAAAAGCATCTTGGGAAATCCCCCTAAAAAAATGGCTACTCAAACACTCAGAACAATCGATTCCTCCATTTTCTCTAGCAAAACATAAAAAACAATTAGGTCTGTTTTCTTGGACTTTTTAAATTACCAGAGATTTCATGAGAGGATGGAGGGAAAATGGGCAAGGGAGGAGAGGAGAGAAACACCTTCAATAGATGAGGGAAAGTTGTAGATATTCCATGCTCCAAAGAGAACTTCAATTGGTACACATTTGGAAGCCAAGAAGATTGGATAAAGAGCAGAGGGAAGAACGCCCATAGTTGAGGGGTTGTATTTCTTTGATTGGATTCGTTCAAGAAAGGCCAGTGCAATCTTCAAGATCAAAACAATAGAGTTGTAGAGAGGYATTGTATCTTCTGGAGTGGSGGAGTTGTATTGCGCATGCTCCATGACAGCCATAGTTGTGTGTAATTYTTGTACTTTGAAGYTAAGAAAGAAATCATATTTGTTGCTAGAGTTATCCCAATATGGGTTTCTCCAATGTAAATTAGGCTTCATTGTGTGAATGTATTTTATTGGTTGTGCATTGTTAATTGTTTGATGTTTGTAATCATTGAGTGCAAAGTAAACATACCAGTGCAGTAGGAGTTTGAGAATCTACAAGAACAACAGGAAATGTATAAGCATAGACTTAGGCATTAGTTTCCAAATACATGATCGAAGTAACATGTATTCTAGTTCAGGGAACATGCATCATTGTGGTAATAATATGGATTTAAATCACTCAACAATAGAGCAAAGCCTCATTGAACGGTATAACTTTAATCAAGGAAACAAGAGATCTGTGTTGATGAATCATGTTCAACCATACCCTGAGTGATTGCGATCAGTTCTACTACCATAGAATTCCTCCTTTTTTCAAGTTGTTTCTCAACAATATGTAGACGAGAAAGAAAAGAGTCATCACTTGAAAGTTGAAACAATGCATTGAGTCACAATTCTGTAATCCCACTTGCAAGTTGGACTAATGCTTTCAATAGCATAGGGGCTTAGACAAGAAAATCCATCCATGATACACATCATCCAACCAACTATTAGTTATATTTCCCTGGGATTGTATCACAAAAGTGAGGTCAACATCATAAAAGTCCTTCACTATTGTCTCAACAATCATGTTATCCCTTACCTTGTGGCATCAATACCATTGGGCACCAAAGGCTCCAAAGGATCTACAGTGGCATCTTCATTCCAAATTGCAAATGTTTCCATTACTAGGCATGCAACAAATATTCTATATATTATTGCAAATGTTATGAATCAACTAGTTCATAGACTAAGCATCCCTTAAGAAAGAGCACAAAGACTCAATTATAACGTCAGAGACAAAATAATATAATAATTCATTAATATGAAGTGTGATGATTTGATACAATTTAGTAACTCTTCTCAACGGCGACTCTTCAAGACTCGGCAAGACTCGGGAGTCCAAAAAGAGTCTTACAACACTGATCACTAGTAAGACTCACTCAAAGAAAAGGCAATTGCAATTTGTTATTCGATATTGCTAAGACATACCTTAAGTTCCAAAAGGACTATGGTACGGACTTATTATGGACTGAGTACAAGGTGGAACCACATTCAGAATTCGATTGATTGAGATACAACCAAGTGCCCTGCTGGGAAAAAAATGCAGTGGGAAGGCCTTTGTAAAATCAATAGTTCTTTCCTTGAAACCTCAATTTGTTGGAACAATCCCTGTTCTCCATATCGATACCGTATAACCTTCGCCCTATTCAACTTGATCCTTTAGATACATAGAAAGACAGGCTACAGTTTCAGTGCCTAGTCTGTGTTTTGTCGCTCAGACTGCTCCTAAGTGAAAATAGTTGAATCACGACAACCTTCGTCAATTTATTGATTCATAGATATTTTAAGCTATTTATCATTATATTAATAAGTATTATGTAATCAATCTGTACAAGTAATTTTGTTGGCGTGAAAGTTTGAAGAAACACATCTGCATGCATGCATGTATTTATAAAAACAACACAACTATTAATCCCAATGGACATGCATGTATTTATAGCGGCATCCCAACTACATGTTATGATTTAGGAATTATTGCAAACTAGTACATGAAATAAACTACAACCAAAGATCAGGAATAGAAAAGCTATCAACTAAAGTTTACAAGCAACTCAACATAAACGCACGACTAAACTTAAATTACCATAATAATTGATGGAAATATTATGGAAAATTCAAACATTACAGAAAGGGCAAAGCTCACCAGCTCCACGCTCCCAAACCCGCATTCGCAGATGGCTAGAGGAGAGAATTTGCACAAACTCTGCAAACACCCAAAATTCCAAAGTACAGAAAATTAAATACTTTCAACAATTTTGATAATATGCTCAAATACAACGTCCTCAAAATATTGGTCCAGATATGAAAAATAAGAAAAACAGTGCAATGGATGCTTACCTCAAGAGAAGAAAAGCACAAGTAGCAACAAAGACAACATAACATCACATAACTCTCAACTTTACAACAAACGAAGCACTGCAACCTTCTGACATATAATCAATCAGCAAGAACATTTTCTGTAATCCTATCAATCTCTACTCAACAATACCCAGGCAGCAAAACCACTTGACAAACGCATGCCTGCAATAATCCCTGTTATAGATCCTACGATGCAGGATATATTTAAGTACTCTTGGTCTATTATAATAACAAGTAGGGGAATATTCCAACTTCATATAATAAGGAATATGTATTTTAAAGAATACCAAAGAAGTTATACGGCACTGGCCATATAACAGTGTCACTATGTTCTATTTTGTCTTGTAGTCTGTTTCTACTTTTAGTTACATGTGTGGTAAACAGAAATTTTATTATGTGGCAATGATGCATTTTGTTACATTACATCTTTTAAGGACCATGAGTTAAGTAACGAGGTCATTATGAAACTTCATCAAGTCCTTGTTAAAAAAGTCCTGATTAATTGGTGAATAGTAGTGTTCCCCAAACCTTGTGTACACATCAACTCTATGTGTTCATTGTACAAAGAGGCCCTCAAATTTGAATTGAGTTATCATCATGAGTGAAAGCAAACAAAAGTGGCAATATAACTGAATACAGTCCTCACTAGAAAGCAGCAATATGTGTACAATAAAACTGGGCACAGTCCTACCAAGAAAGTGGCAAGCGAAAGCAACAAAAGAAGACAAATGGTCAACATTCTTGGTAGAGAAAACAGGAGCATCATATTAAGGATTGCAAGAAAGCTAAACCCGGGGATACATTTTCTGTCAGTGGTGCCAACCTACTGATCATGAGGACAATATTTATCCCAGAAATATGACCACACATGATAAAAATGGCTAGGGTGAACAAAGACAAGGGAGCAATTAAAGCCTTACAGACAAAGGAGAATGGATGATTGTGAAGTCACCAAGGCAGCACTATGGCCTATCAAATTTCAAAAAGGATGGAAAATCAAATCAGAGTGGAACCAAAAGGAATGATAATGTCATAACAAATCTTTGAAGGAGGTCAAGGTTCATTTTTTATTTTGTGGTAATTCCTACATACCCAAGGCTCGGGCCTATTCAACTCTGTTAGGAGTGTTATCCACGAAGTTGCACTAGGATGGACTTCCAACGAGCCGCCAAAGTTTGAACAATTCCTTGTTCAAATTCAGAGTTCAGAAGTTCAGCCGGTCAATAAGACCAACCTTTTTCACATTTTCCATACCCTCCGGGGAATTGTAATAAGAGATGTTGCATGATGAACTTCGTAAAAGGTCTTAGCCACCTTCGACTTAGGCATGAGTTGTTACTCTGGAGTGTTTTTTTTACTTGTTAATTATATTTTGTTGTCTAAAGGCAATTTATAATTTCCGAGTTTTTTTACTCAATTTCTCCAAAGCTGGAGTATATACTCGTGGTTAGGCCTTAGCATGGATCTAAGCCTAGTGTCTAATGTTATTACCATGCTAAACATCCTCCTAAAGTTTTATGGAAATGTGCTAAGTCCCCCTTAGGTTTTTTTAATTTTTTCAGTTAACAAAAAATTTTCCGTTAAACGGGAATTTTTAATTAAAAAATAAAGTTGTATTAAAAAAGTGGTGCTAAGAGTCTTCCTATGCCTTGGGGGTGCTCATTTTTGGACCCAGAGCACCCACATTACCTATGTACCCACTTTGGTGAGTGAAATTAGTGATTTTAATCACTAAAAAGTCAATTTTACTCAAAAAACCCAAAAAATACATAAAAAATCAAGAAAAATCATCAAGTGACTATTTTCTGGGAAACATGTTGGGACATGTTTTGAATGAAATAAAGCCTAAAAGGCTATGTGGCAACCATAGAAGACAAAAGTAAGATTGCTTGGTGTAGTTAGATGATGTGTGAGGGAGTTAGAATATTCTACCAAGAAGAGGTGCGCCCCTCTTGAAGAGAGGTGGTGCTTTCCAAGAGGGGCCTGCCTACCTCTTGAGAGGTGGCGCTCTCTCCCTCTCCCTCTCCTTTGAGTTCACACTTGTCACTGTTTTGGTTGAAAAGAGAGGTGGCAGCCCTTTGGCTACCACTTGGGAGCTCTCTCCTCACACTTGGTGCGCCCTCCTTATACACTTGGTCCACCCTCCTCGATTGGGAACTCTTCCCTTTGGCTATATATTGAAGCACCCTCCCATTTCCAAACTAGTTGGAATTGGGGAGTCTTGCTTGTGGTTGTATACTATTGTAATACTTTTCATTTGGAATAAAGAGACTTTGGAGGTCAAGAAGGTGTGTTATACATGTGTGTGGATGCTTGATGTCATTTGTGCTTAATCTATGAAGTAATACCTGCCTAATTTCTTCTTTGGATTTTTTATTTTGGCCTTTGTAGGGAGTTATGAAATATCCCTGATCCAGCTGATCTGGATATCTACTGCTGATCTAGTGTTTTGTCTCTCAAATCTGATACTTTGGGGTTTCTGGATGCGTTTTGTCTTTCAGATCTGATACTCTGGGGGTTTCTAGATGCGTTTAAGTTATGTGTTTGAGATGCCTTGTGATTGTCGCATGTGTGTGTCATACATTATGGTTTAAACAGTATATATATGAAGCATGTGGAAATAAGGAACAACAACCCCACAATAAGATGTATTATGAGATTAAGCAGGAAAATACAATGATATACTGGAAATATAGAAACTAGTCCTCAGTTAGATCTCATGGATAATCACTGGAATACAAGCAGATAACAAAAAATACTCGTGATTGGAAGATGAAGGCAGATCTGATGCACGCACGGATAGATCGGAAAAATCTACAGTTCCGGAGAAGCACGATAACCGTTACAAATTGGAAAACTCGTTCTGAAGGCTATAACTGTCGGAATGAGCTGGAAACTGTGTCAACAGAAGCGCCCTGGCCTCTAGGCTGATCTCGGTGACTGTCAGACGGAAGATTCACCCTCTGAAGCTCTGGATCTCACCCCCTGGGGGTCTGCGCACCTCTTGGGCTCTTTGAGTGCACCCTAATGATTCCACCAACGGAAACTGCTGTTATATGTCTCAAAATGTGCGCCTTGGCTCATGTTGAACTAGGTCGGAGGGGTTTCCTCGGATCTGATCCGAAACTCCATTTAGAACCCCAACTGTCCTTCCTCAAGAGTTGCGCATTGTATGGCTGATTGTTGCGCCTTGAAGGATTCCACTGTCAAAATCTGATGACAAGTGGCTCAAACTATGCGCCCTGGCTGGATCTCAACTGGGTCGGAAGGGATCTTTAATACAAGCTCTGGTCTCGTGCAGCTACACAAACCCTCTCTCTGACCTTGCA
>SNQJ01S0008739.1:0-10293 GCA_010110895.2 Picea sitchensis
TAAACTGCTCCAAGTGGTCGCGTTGGCTGGGGCCGTGGATGTTTCCCCGTAGGGGTTTTACCACGTGAAAACATCGGTGTGTTGATCTCTGATCTGGTTATGTGAGTGGTTACTGAAGGTGTTCGTCCTCTGTTGGAATACCTATGTTGTCGAACATAGGGTGGATAGTTTCACCATTGAACCAAATCCCAAACTCCTCCAGGATTTTTTGTCCCAAGAGCTAAAAGCCACAAAAGCTCCTCAAATTCGTTTTTAGAAAAATAACAATGCACAATGAGAGAGGGCACCCTCATTCTCCTTTTATTTCCCAGTTGACCCTTTTACCCTTTTAATAAAATAAAGTGACTTTATAAACTCAAGTCACTTAAAACACCCTTTTAATTAATTACTCAATGTCACTTTTTAAAAAGTTACTTTTTATGCTCTGATGACATTAAATAATTAATTAACCCTCCTTTTTCCACTGACTATAGCCTACATAAATCACTTTGGTTATTACGTCAATATCCTAGAGAGGTCATTTGGAAAGAGACATTACAATCCTCCCTTCCCAAGATTTCTTGTCCTTAAGCAACTGCAAACTAGGATGTTGCAAAATCTGCTCACTCTCCCACGTGGCATCCCCTATTGGACAATTTCTCCACATGATATGGTACTCCCTGGTCACTCTGCTCCTCAATCTCCCCTCCTGAACATCCAAAACCTCCTCATGAGTCAGTATCATTCGTCCCCTCTCCTCTAGTGGCGGTAAGTTTGTGGAAGTGGTAACTCGTGGCCCTAACACCTTTTCAAGGTTGTTCTCCACCTTGTGCCTGTTTGCATACACCCTCTGTTAAATCTGGGTGGTCTACAAACTATCATGAGTGGTGTCACAACAATTCTCACCTAAATGTAACCACTTTATCCATGACCTCACATAGTCATGCAAATACCTCTCAACCCGTTGGTTCACCATCTTAGTTTGACCATCTATTTGAGGGTAGAAACTAGTACTAGAAGTCAAACCTATACCTGGAAATCTGAACAACTCCTGCCAACATGTGCTATGAAACCTATTGTATCGATCACTGGAAATGAATTCAGGTTTCTCATGGACTCTAAACATCTTCCCACAAGATAGCTTTGTCACCCGTGCTGCCCCATACTCCAAAGAAATCATTGGGAAGTGCATGAAATCTGATAACTGGTCAATCATTGTACACATACTATCTGCTCCCTGCACCCACCTGTGATGCAATCTATCAACATGCTCTCCCACTCTTGCTCATAAATGGGAAAATATTGCACCAACCCTATTGGATGAGTGTGCCCCGACCTGTTGTCATGACAAGTTGTGCACTCCCCCATATCTCCCAACACATCGTCCACAAAGTCCCTCCATGTGAACCTCTCTCAAACCTTCCTGTAAATGGTAAAGTCACCAAGGTCCGAAACTAGCATGTATGATGCGAAGCATTGATCTGCAAGGCACTAACACAAGAATCCACCTGACTACCCTTGATAAGCCAAGCAATCCTAAGCTGTAGAAACTCGGTCGACTCCTTAGAAGATCGCTACTCTAAGCAACCAATCCTATGTGCTTCGGGAGTAAACTCCGGAAAGGGAAGACTGACCATCTCATCTGTATCAACTGCCGAGTTGTCAAACACTGGAATCCCATGATTCCAAGCTAATATTTGTGAGGAACCATCATGTTAACGTTGCACTCCTTTGATCATAATCGTCTAATCACCATGCTCAAACTACACTCTCCTCTTTTGGACCCCCAAGTTGAAATCCCTGAAAGGATGCTGGAAATCTTCTAGATCAAAACTATGTGGAGTATTTGAAACGTCCAACATTTTGAGTGGACACTCCACCCATCATTAGGGACATTATAAGCAAATAATATGTAAAAGAGTGTTGGGGTTAATAAATAAGAAGGGGGAGAGTTAACTCTTAATCTAGTCATTGGTGTTAGGTCAATCAGAGTCAAGAGAATGGATAAAAGTAATTAAAAATATTAGAATAATTAATTAGGTAATAGATCATCAAAATTCAAGAGAATGGATTAAAAATGATTAAAAATATAAAATTAATTGATTGGGTTTAAATAAATTGTTAATTTTAAAGGAAAAAAGAATTAAATAATCCAAGGTTAAAAAGTTGGGGGCGGTAATAAATAGTAAATTTAGTAGGAATGAATGTTAGAAATTAATAATTAGTGTGGGGAAAGTTGGGGGTGGTTGGAACATAAAGGGATTGAGTGAATGAGATCTGCTGAAGAGTCGTGAAGATCTGGTGACACAGCATGAAAAGAGTGAGAATATAAAAGGGGATGTTGAGACTATGGAACCCAACGAAGGCAGAGATTGAGAGCTGGTTGAAAACAAAGGAGTTGGAATTTGCGCAGAAAGATAATAGAAACCCGAAGTTAACACCACACAAATATTTCAACAAGTACATATTCAACGACTTGCTTGAAGTATTTTTCTGTGATTTCCCACATGTGTTGTAGGAGTGGATATTGAGGTTGAAAGACAACTACCCTACAAATCAAATCTGACATCTAGAATGGAATCCTGTTGAGATCGAACAATTACAACAAGTTGATAATAAATTTACATGTGTAGTAGATTTCTGGTTAGACAACATTGCTGCAAGATTTATCACAGAATTTACAGTAGATACTGTGAAGTCTTATAGTGCAGTAGAGCAAGAGTTCCTGAAGGGACCTCGAGGTAGGTATATCAGATCATTGTACTTCCATCAAGATGTTACTGTATAACAAAGGTGTAATAACAATGGCCTCAAACAACTAAACTTCCCTGCGTGCATGGGGGAAGGGAAGCATTGACAAGAGACGAAGAAATGGAGGAAGAGATGGATAAAGGAAAGAAGGAGGAGGCCTTGGATCCAATCATGATGGAGGAAGACCAGACCAAGCATATCATGGCAACAACTGGAAGAACGCGCAGTGGAGTACCCTACCAATATAAGATGAACAATAAGAAGAGAGCCATAGACGCGAGGGAAGGCTTGGCAAGTGATGAAGAAAAGGTAGAGGATCTCCGGGCTATGGAGCAAATTGAGGAAATCATGCGCACGACATTGGAAAGGAAGGCAAGAGGTCCAAGAGCAAAAACATGAGGCAAAACTCCTATCCATATCAGTGTCAGTGTGGAACCCATAAACCCATGTGCGACCAATACACCAGAGAGAACACCACCATTTAGGAAACTAAATTTCAGTGGAAGAAACACAACAAGAAGTACATCTACATAGGGAGCAACAACTGGGGGAGCCAATTCAGGAAGTATTAGTCAATATCTACACCGCGCGGAGGTAGTAGTTCAACATTCAGGATGGCAGGACATGATCCCACCATCAGGTTACCATAATCCAAGGGAGAGGCATCAAAGGACCTTGAGAAGTACTTGTTTATCTGTGAAAAGATCCGAAAAGAAAAGCAGATCAGAGATGAGGATACCAAACTTGCACAATTTGCCATCACACCAAGCGACAATGCATTGGATTGGTACATGAGCTTAGCTGCAAATAGTCCAACAAGAACAACCATAACGATTAGGGATATTAAGAAGCCGCTGATAAATGAATTCCAAAAGCCTAGCTTATAGGATCAATACATGAATGAGATGATAGAGATCAGACATAAACCAATAGAATCTGTTTGGGAGATAGACCAGAGATTCAAACGATTGAAAGGAAAGTTGAAGTATGTCATGAAAGATATGCAACATAGGTATCTGTTTTTGAATTCACTACTACCACACTTGAAATACCCTTTGAGACAATAGAAGTTTCAGCCCCAGGCAGAGGCTCTTCAAGCAACCTTGCAACTCGAAGATAACCAATATCAGAAGACAGATCCAACAATAGAGGAGCTCAAGGAAGACTTGAAGAATCTAACATTTCAATTAAACCATAACATGAGTAAAGACAAAAGACAAGTTGTTTGGTGTACCGCATGTAGGATAGAAGGACACCACAAGAATGAATGCCCAACATTCACGCAGTACATCGAAAAAGGACTGCCAAACCCTTTGTTGCAGGAGGACTATGGTGTGAGATTTGTAAGACACAACAACATGATCCATATCACTATCCAATGATGCAAAAATACCAGACAATGCCTAAGAGTTCATATTGCAACTTTTGCAAGTCAGTAGGCCATGATGACAAAGATTGCAGGACAATGGAGTTGATGAGGGAAAGAACATCAGACAACTATAGGGTGCAGGCAGAGATGATGACAGGGCAAGCTGCACCACAGTTTAACCAAGTACCATCCCCATATAACACTGTGCCACAACAATATAACACTATGCAACTGCAGTACAATACCACACAACCACAATATAATCTCGCGCGGTATAGGTGCCCCAGTACAATGCACCGCGAGGAGATCGAGATGGCTACAGAGGTGGAGGACGAGGTAGAGGAGGCTTTGGAAGAGGTATAGGACTGATGGTATGCCATAATTGTCAACAACTAGGACACTATGCAAGAAAATTTCCACTTCCACCTGCGGCATGTATGTATTGTCGTGCATCTGACCATGACACAGAAGACTGGTCGACACTATTGGGGAAGATCCAGGAAAAGAGAAATAAGAACAATCAGAATGTTCAATGGATTTTTGTAGAAGCAAGGGATGATGGAAGAAATATAAACATAGTTACGTGCAGAGGAGCTAAGACAAGAGATGATGCAGTAAGACAAGATCCAACACAACACCAATGGGTGAAGAAAAATGTTGAACCTCAGACGCAGTTTGATGCGCATAATGAAAATGAGATATTCAAGCAAGCCAGAAAAAAATTCTTGAAGCGAGACATTGCATCTACATCAACTGCACAACATATTCAGGACGTACCAACGTACGAGATGCCTTCATTGCTGGATCACACTAATGAAGCAGAACCCATGGGACAAGTATGTACCATAAAGGATTTTCTGCAATCCTGTGTTAAATTACTAAATGATCCATCATCTGTTAAAGTGTTACAAAAATGTTAGAAATATGTAGCACATATGTAGAGGGAAAGCCATAACATAAAACAGTTAATCATTTACATACGAGGAGAAGGAAAAATAAATATTTCAGACTGAATGCCAACATTGGAGATTTCAACATGGGAGATATTATACTAGATTTAGGCTCTGAAGTGAACATACTATCCAAGAAGACATGGCAATGTATGGGAGATCCCACATTAGGATATTCACATGGTTATCTGAAACTAGAAAATCAACACAGGGTTCTGCCAATTGGGAGGCTAAAGGGTGTGACAGTAGATTTGGATGGAGTGCGCACTAAAGCCGATTTCGAAGAAATAGAAATAGTGGATGGCACAACACCTTATCCGACATTGCTTGGCTTAGATTGGGTGTTTGATAATCAGACGATAATCAATTTGAAGACGAGGAAGATGACATTCGAGTCAGGAGAGTACAGAGTCATCGCGCCATTAGATCCATCATCGAGGGATGTACTACTCTCGAAAGCTCACCCATCCCCTCACCGATCCTAGGTAAACCAAACTCAATGGCATGCTCAAGGTCTCTGTCAGGAGGTCTCCTTGGAGGAAACGCTCTGAAACTCCATTGTACACCACCGTGTGCTAGTGTATACCCTTGTATATTGTTGCATACCATTGTATCGTCATGTACCATCTGGTATCCTATAAGCGCTACTGTATCCAATACTCTGTTGATGTCAACTGAACCTATATCCCAGAGTGTGTCCATATCTGTCATATACATGTCCACCCAATCCATGGATGTATATACTTCCTTGTGTTGGGTAGGTGTTATATCCTTTGCATGTGTGCATGGGGGTGCGTCAAATTTGACGATTGTGTTTGACAATCCCATCACCAGTCGCTCTTTGTGGGTGAGTGCACTGTGCGCTTTCCTAGGGGGGTTCAAGGGGGGGCATGATTTCCCTCCCCTAGTTATGTGGAGCATTTGGGTTTGAGGCAATGCCTCAAATTTTTTTTTGGGCAATTTTTACTATTTTTAGCGGTTTTCTAAATTAATCCCAGTTTAAGGGATAAGGGTTTTGGTAGCTGCAAAATACCTAAAATATTGTGTATATATTGTATTGTGAATGGTGAAATTAATACAATGAAGAGTTGAGAGGTGCGACACTAAGGAAGGATGGTTTTCTCCCGATTAAGGGTTTCCAGTGTAAATATTTGTGTACTATATATGTGGGCCATTGATTAATTTCTATTTTGCTTAGAATCTATACGCATTGCTTTACTTCACATGTTTAAAACTTACATGTGGTATCATATCACGTTTTAAGCTTCAGGGGGATGCCTTTGTTGTTGAAGGTTTGGCTCGGTCTTGATAGATCAAGTTTATCTTGGGGCTGTGATAAACCTAGGTTCAGTGGGAGATTTGCAGTGGTGATTCATGTGTTGAAAGATAATGGAAAGCAGTTCTACAATCGAGATTGAGAAGTTCAATGGTAAAAACTTTGAGCTATGGAAGCTCAATATGGAGGACCTTCTTGTAGACAAAGAACAATGGACCATTATGGATCCTTGTACATGACCTTATGGTACACAACCTACTGGTACACAATCTACTTGGATGATTCGACTCTGCTTGGATGATTTGGTGTTATTGAATGTGTTAGGAGAATCTACAGTCAAGGGACTATGGGAAAATTTGGGGAATTTGTATTAGTCCTTGGTAAACAAGTTGTTTCTTCGAAAGAAGTTGTATCATCTTAGGATGGAAGATGGATATTATGTGACAGAGCATCTAAATGCCTTCAATACTCTGGTAAGTAAACTTGGATCTATTAATATTATGCTTGCAGAAGAATATAAGTTCATTACTTTGTTATGTTCTTTTCTAGACTCCTAGGATAATCTAGTTGTAGCAATTAGTAGTACCACTCAATCTACATTGAAGTATGAATATGTAGTTTCATCCTTATTATTAGAAGAGATGAGGCAAAAAAACATGGATAATCATAGAACACATGCCTTATTTGTAAGAGGTCGTCCCAAATATAGGTATGCAAATATACAAACAAGTCTTCGTGGGGGGGGGGGATCTAAATCCCCATGAAAATCTTTGAGGAAATGTTGGAAATGTGGTAAAGTTGGGCATTATAAGAAATATTGTGGGCTTAATAAAGTTGATAAAGCAAAGGGATCTGATGATTCATCTTCCAAAGAAGCGAAAACCTCCACAAAAGAAGGAGGTGATGTTTACCTGTCATCGACATGCACACATGCAGATCATGATGTATGGTTGATCGAATCAGGTGCATCATTTCATATGACTCCTCACATGGAGTGGTTTAGTGAATATGAAAAGTATGATGGTGGTTGTTGTTCCTGATATTAAACTTAAGGCTCAAAGAATAATGTCAGGCATTGGGAATTAAGGAAAGTTGGTTTTAAAAGTACTTTTTCTTCCGTTAGTTGTGTAAGAGTGAAATTCTCAAATGAAATTAATATCTGAACATAATAGAGGCCGTATTTCATTGTCTGAGTCAATTTATCAAATTGAGAGAGGAGAACAAAATTACAAAACTATTAAACAAACTAAGGCATCAATGACAAAATAATCTTACCTTGTTTATAGTAGAAGAAAATGTAGAATGCACTTCTGAAAGGAAATAAGATATAGTGATCCAAATAACATGCAGGTCTTGTATTTGCTGATAGCAAATACAAAGGAAAAATTGCTTGCTAATCAAATACTAAATGAAATGCAATCACAGTAGATGTTGTACTAAATTGTAATCATTCACTTGTTCAAGAGTAACTTAAAGAGAACATAAGATATCAAACACAAAGAGGGCACATAACTCAAACAACACAAAATTTGGAATCCTTGTCTGCACTTGTATTAATACTCACAAAGGATGAGTTTTCTCAGTTACAATACAACAAGAAGCAACCCATTTTTCTTCTTTGAAATATGTATTTATACAAAAAGTTATCAACCTTAAGCGGTTGGAATTCTTCTATTTCTAAAATAGTAAATTTACAAAATATGAAATCTGAAACGTTTCACTTGCATTTATGTTGGTCTCATCATTATGCTGGCAGAGGCGTTTTTCTCTCTAGTTCTCTAGCTCTGAAACAGATAACATGCATAACTTATCCCATTTGTTTCCAGCGGTGCTCCCTTTTCCTTGCTAAGCCAGCTTTGTGAAAACGCAAATGTAATTCAAAAATGAGAAAATCTTCTTTGCCTTAAGCGCATCAATTTATGTATACCTTCACTGACAATGCGTTTAATTCCCTTAATAAAAGGATTTTGGCGATAAAGCAGGATCTTATTTGAAATCATTTCCCTAGATAAGCTATTAATGCCATTAATGGTCGATGTTTCGTGATAGGGAAAAGCATAAATAAAATTTGAATTTACCTGTATTGCAAATCAATGTAAACTTAACATGAGATAATATTGCTTAATGTGTTAATAAATCAAGTTTATCTTGTTAATTAATCGTGTTTAACCTTAATCCATTTCGGGTTTTCAGACCTCGGGTTATCCCATATTAGTTCAAGCTATGATCTCCGAAATGCGAAGTCGCAATTGATTAATTAATATTAATCATGTTTAACTTTTTAAATAATCACAATTAACTTCAAGAGTTTCGTGATTTCGCATATCGGGACTTTTGATGGTCGCTCGAGGTAGGATCCCCGAATTGCAAAATTACGATATAATTAATTAACATTAATTGCTTTTAATCCTTTAATTAACATAGTTTTAAAGCTTAAGATAGTTTCACGATTTCAGATATCGGGACTTTGGATTTCTTACATGTTGGACCGTTTGTATCGGGAAATCCTGAAACCCGACATTTCAATGGTAGCCTTTAGTGATTTGACCTTTTAATGAGTGGGCGACTCCATAAATTTTAAGGATTTTAGATCGTTGGATTCAACGAAAGTCTTCATCAACGGTGATATGCAGGTGCGCATTTGTTCTTATTTAAACAAGAATGAAACTTATCTAAGTCTAAAGTTTAGAAAAATACATATGTTCCAACATAGGATCCATCTAGGGATCGCGTCTCCCTGCGAGTCGCAGAGAACAATAGACCAAGTGCCTTTATTGGGTAAATGGAGTCATTATTGCATTTTGTGCAACTTTTTCAGAAAAAGATCGCATTGAGAAAATGGTTTCAACCGTAACTTAGAAAACCTTCAAAACACATCAAATCATGACTTTTAGTTAGGCTATTTGAAATTTCTCTTTCCTAAAATTGTATTTAGATTTGCTTAAGATAATCAAAACAACTTTAACCTATCTATCAGAGTTTGTTCGATCTTATTCGTGTCAAGGCAAAGTGATCTTAAAGTTTTAATTAGGGAGTCCTTAGTTGGCTTAGAATGTAAATCTTGTCGAGAGGAAGACTAACTCCCAGAGTACAATATAATACATGTATAACAACCTTGCAGATATCATAGACATTGCTTCATTGACAACGAGCTTGCTCAGTACCCCGATGAAGTTATCTAATTCCCAGATTGAATTTCCTTTCACCACTTCATTTTGTAATCTTGTATTTAAATGCTTGAGATGAGGGAAATCATTTAACGAATCTCCTTTCATCACCTCTTTTTTGAACTAGATGGGGGAAATCATTTAGATGAATTTCCTTTCACCATCTGTCTTATATATATATTTTTAAGCATGAAGCGGTGGAAATCAATTTGTATGTCATATAATAGGGATGATATCTGCTTATAATTTAGCAAAAGAGGTATGTTAACTCACTTTGATTACTATGGGTTAATTTCCTTCCGACCTTCAAGACACCTTCGCCTACAAGGAATTTTTTCACGGGGGATTTTTACTTTTCAAGGGATTGCCTTGAGTGAAATCAATCAGTTTGAATCTGTTAGAAAGGCTAAAGTTGTCAGGATTAACCTAGACATACTTTCTTCCAATTAAATTTAGAGGTGTGTATAAATATTCGCCTAACATTACTTTGAGTTATGTTTCCGAGTTTTCAGAGTCAAGGCGAAATCTCCTCTCTGTGGAGACCAAGGGAGAAGATGAGAACCAAAGGGAACATAAGATTTAAGATGGAAAAATTGGAACAATAAGAGTATTCGAAAATTCTATTGCGAACATGATCAATCTCACCTAATATTTTCAGTGATTCTCGTATTTCTTTAAGATCTTTTATTTGTATTTCATTTTTATTTAATTTTATTTTAATAATACACACACACACACACACACACACACACACACACACACACACATATGTGTGTGTGTGTGTCTATATATATATATCTC
>SNQJ01S0008739.1:10303-48724 GCA_010110895.2 Picea sitchensis
TTCTCGTATTCCTCTTATCGTTGATTAGGTGACTATATTTCTATGAATGAGATTTCTTTCAGATTTAGTTGGATTCCCCTGAAAACTTCGATTTGGTTCAGTAGGTTTTAGAAGTTCATACCTTAAATTTTTTTCATATTTTCAACTAAGCCGACTATTTATTTATCACCTGTTTTGGGAGCATATCGCTATTCCGAAATGTTTTTATGATATTTTGACTATCAACTAGTATCCTGTGATAAAAACAAACATGAGAGCTGTCAGATACTTNTGTGTGTGTGTGTGTGTGTGTGTGTGTGTGTGTGTGTGTGTATACTTTAAATTTTAAACATCAGAGAATTTTTTTAAGATTAGTCTATAATTCTCGTATTCCTCTTATCGTTGATTAGGTGACTATATTTCTATGAATGAGATTTCTTTCAGATTTAGTTGGATTCCCCTGAAAACTTCGATTTGGTTCAGTAGGTTTTAGAAGTTCATACCTTAATTTTTTTTCATATTTTCAACTAAGCCGACTATTTATTTATCACCTGTTTTGGGAGCATATCGCTATTCCGAAATGTTTTTATGATATTTTGACTATCAACTAGTATCCTGTGATAAAAACAAACATGAGAGCTGTCAGATACTTCTCAAAAGAAATAACAACTATTACCTGTTTTTTTTTTTTTTTTTTTGAAAACAACAAACATGTCTGTATTTACAACAAAAGTAGCAACTTACCAAAGAAATAAAAACCGTGAATCAAAGTAAATAAATCAAACCGGTATATACAGTGAGAGTTTGGAAACCGTTTATTGCATAAAATGCTTCAGGTAATGCCTGTTGATAGGGGCGTTAAGGATTTTTCCATCCAGATTTTCCAATAAAAATGAATTCTTCCCTTCCGGAGTTGTGATATTGAAGGGTGCATACCAGATATGGTCGAATTTGCCGTGTTTTCATGAGTCTTCCTTCCTAGCATCCCACTTTAAAACCAGGTCGCCGGGAAGGAATTCCCTATCTTTAGCTTTTTGATCAAACAAGGCTTTCATGCTATCTTGATATTTCTGGAGCTTCTCATCCACTTCAACCCTATTTTGTTGAACTTCAATCAATTGATTTATTCTCTTGGTGACGTGATTTGGCTCTTCCTTGGCATCTTGCCAGAGTTTCATTATGGGCAGAGAAAGATTGATGGGGAGAACAACATCGGTACCATATACCATTTGAAAAGGGGACATTTCGATTGATCTCTTAGTGCCTATCCGATTATCTCACAAAGCATATTTCAAATGTACATGCCAACCTTTCTTATTTTCAGTCAACACTTTTTTAATTATGGTGATTAGACTCTTGTTCGAGGATTCGACTAACCCATTGCCCCGAGGATAATAGGCTGTGGAATGCCCTAGTAYGATGTTGTAATTCTGATAAAAACTTACCAAATCCATGGACTTGAAAGTTTGGGCATTATCAGTAACTATCTTTCGAGGACAACCAAATCTCGATAAAATGTTTTCTTCCAAGAAATTGATCACCACTGTATCTGTTTCATTTCGTGTTGGAATAGCCTCTACCCATTTGGTGAAATAGTCAGTAGCGGTCAAAATCCATTTATGCTGTGCACTTGAATGCGAATGTATTTCATCGATGAAATCTAGACCCCATTGCTGAAACAAAGCTTCTGTTTTGACTGGGACAAAAGGTAATGCGAGAATCTTTGCTTGCTTGAAAATAATTGATAGGGGTTACAGGCTCTGACTTTAGTGTTCACATCAGTAAATAGTTTTTGCCAATAAGATCCAACTCTCAGGATTTTATATATCGTTTCTCTCCATGCATGATGCCCTCCACACACTCCTTCGTGGAATTCGTTTATTACCCTCTCCGTTTCTGATTCTACTAGACAACTTAGTAAGAAACCCAAATGATCCTTCCAATATAGTTGATTGTCCATGATACAATATTTCACTGCGTGCAACTTCAACGTTCTAGCTTTGGAAGGAGTCATACCACTCAGGCACTCCAGAGTGAGAAGGTAGGAAACTATGTCTTTATACCAAGCTGAAGAAGATAATTTTTCTTGGATTTGAGTAGTAGGTATCTGGTCATCAAATTCTTCGATATCTAGAAGCTCTTCGTAGGATTGTAAATGATTTATCCCAAGTGCCCATAAATTTGATTCGGCTAGTAATTTAGCCAAACCCTGACCTTTGACCAGTTTGGTCGGTTTTACTTCTAGGTCAAATTCTTGAATCTTGGCTAACCATTTGCCTCTTTTTCCATCACTATCTGGCTGAACTAATATGTCCTTGACAACGCTAGTTGGTACATAGGCGATTACCTTAGAATGGAGCACATAATTTCTGAAAGCTTTGAGATATTTCACCATTGCATGTGTTTGTTTCTCTAATATATCATATCTTAGTTCAACATCTTTGAGACTTTTACTAAAGAATGCTATTGGCTTCTCAAAACCTTCATCGTTCTTTTGTAAGAGCATGGCTGCGATAGTGTGTTCGGAGGAAAATGAGAAAGTCAAGAATTCCTTCGTATAATCTGGACTGGTTAGCACTGGTGCTTCACCTATAACTTTCTTGATACGTTCGAATGACGCTTTGGCTTCAGTTTTCCATTTAACTTCATTGTCTTTCTTGAGCATATCTATAATCAATTTTACAATTTCAGCGAAGTTTGGGATAAATCTTCTTAAAAAATATTTTTTCCTAAAAATGATTGAATCTCTTTTCTATTCCTAGGAATATTTATTGTATCTATAGCTTTGACCCTTTTCAGGTCGATTTTAATTCCATCTCTAGATACTATGTGGCCCAAGAGTTTACCTTCTTGCATAGCAAAATGAGATTTCTTGGGATTTAGAGACAAACTGAATTTTCAACATTTCTCAAATGTCTGTTTGAGGTGCACCAGGTGCTTTGCATCAGATTTCGAAAATATTGTTAGATCATCAAGATAGATCACTACGAAATTATCTCTTTCGCCGACAAAGGCGATATCCATAGCTCATTGGAACGTGGTTCCGATGTTCATCAGTCTGAATGACATCTTGTCATACATGAAGGTACCCCATGGGGTGGTGAACGCGGTTTTTTCTTTATCATCCTCGTGGACTGCAATTTGATTATATCCTGAAAAGCCGTCAATCATAGACATTCTATTTGCTCCGACCACTTTTTCCAACACGTGATCCATTTTAGGTAATGGATAATTATCCTTAAGAGATGATCTATTTAAATTTCTGAAATCTACACAAAGTTTGATTTCGCTGTTTTTCTTCCCGACCGGAAACAGATTGGCCACCCACTTGAAATACCCGAGTGGAACAATGATCTTCGCATCTAGGAGCTTTTTCACTTCATTTTCTATTACAGGTACCAGTATGGGGTTTATCTGTTTGAGCTTCTGCCTGAAAGGTTTAACGCTATGTTTTAAGGGGATTTTGTGTTCAATTACGGTGGTGTCATAAGTTCTTAATTCATCATAAGACCAGGTGAAAACATCCTTGTACTGTTTGAGTAACTCAACATATTTTCCTTTCATTTCAAGGGGAAGGTATTTAGATATTTTTACCATCTTAGGAGTTTCCTTAGTGCCTATGTTACAATCTTCAACCTCTTCAGGCTGAGGCTGCAAAGTAGACTTTAAGGGAATATCATCATGATCGAATAATCTTTCCAAAGGAATCAAACCTTTAGGGATCTGATTGTTTTTCAATACCAACATGCGGTGATTAATGATCTTATCCTAGAACTCCTGGGGATCTTCACCTTCCTGCATAATCCAAGCAGGGTCATTCTGATTTTCCTGATCAATATGCGTTTCAAAAAATTCATTGACCATTTCTAGGAATTGCCTGATTTTCTCATCATCTTCGAAGACCTGCCAGTGTTGAACATTATTTGGTATGGAGGGTTTGTGCCTCATTTCTATGTGATACTTTAGTTTGAGGACAGTAGGAGGTACAAATGTTGTGGCTTCTTTGGCCAATGAATCTGCCTATTGATTTTATGTTCTGGGGATGTGACGAATATTAAAGGATGTGAATTTTTTTTCAATCAAATCCTAGGCATAATTTCTGTAAGACCTCAACCTCGGGTGTTTGGCCTGATACTGCTGCTTTATTTGCTTTATAATTAATTCCCCATCGCCATAAACTACCAGGTTTTCAATCTTCAACTTTCTAGCAGCCTCTAATCCTAAAACCAGGGCTTCGTATTCGCATACATTATTGGTGTAATCGATGTCCCATTGTAATCTATAAGAGAAAGGGATAATAAACTCGTCTCCGGGTGCCACAAACAACACTCCAACTCCTGCTCCTTCACAAGACGAAGCACCATCGAAATACATTTTCCAAACTCCAATACTATTTACATTTTTATTTGTCTTTTATATTTTTTCTTTTTCTGTACAATTTTCTTCTATACATTCATCTAAATCATCATCGATCAATAATATACAGTTTCCTAAATCCCAATCTGCGACATAAACATGATAATTATTCGGATTTAGCGGATCACTTACTGTATAGGCCAACCTTGTTTCTCTGTATAGGCGGGTGAACTGTCTGTCGAAGATCGGGATTGTAGCGTATGTCATGTTGAGTTGAAGGGATCCTCCAAGTGAAGCACCCCAAGACATGGACAACAACATGCCATACTTTGGAGGGATATCAACAACAACCACATCCATCAGAACACTTTTTACAGGAATCTGTGCAAGATTAACCACTAAATCTTTAATCATACCCATACATTTAACTTTTCTCGAATCAAAAGAATATAGATCTCCGTATGGTTTGGTAATTTCGAGACCAAGTCTATCCATAATAGATTTGGGCATCACATTGTGGGAGGCTCCAAAATCCAACATGCAGTTATGGAGCAGATGATCATGCACAATCAACGTAATGTAGAAAGGAGCGAGAGAATATCTGACATTTTCAAAATGTGGACCAAACATTATAGTTGGTTTATCATCTTCTCAATTTATAACATCCGCATGACTTTCGACATCAGTAAAATTTATCATTTTGGCAATCTGTTTTCTATATGTAGGGTTTTTTGCCAATTCAACCAGAGGCATAGGGATCTTGATTTGATTAATCTCATTCTCTAAACTGAAACTTCATGTTGCCTTTTCGACTTCTCTGGTCGGGGATGCTGTCTCCCTTTTTTCTGATTTATTAGTTTGTGTTGCTTTTGTTTCGACTTTTTTTTGTTTCAACAGTCTATGTTTTAGCTGCTCTTGTTTTAGCATTCTATGTTTCAGCTGCTTTTGTTTTGACAGTCTGTGTTTCAACTGCTTTTGTTTTGGCAGTCTGTGTTTCAGCTGCTGGTTGAGCTACCTCATTCGCTTTATTTCTCGACAAGATTTTCTTCGGTTGGGCAGTTGCGATATTTCTATCTCTGGGCCTTAAATTATACTTTTGTTGAAGCTCGACCATTATATTGTCAACGATTCCTTTATAAGCTTAATCTTCTATGATATTTATGCTATCATCATTATTAGACCGATATTCTGTGTTTAAAGACCTTTCATAATCTAGCCTCGTCAAATAAGGTTCTTGACAATCATTGCCAAGATTATTCATATCTTCCTCTAACTCCTCAAAGTTTTGCATGTTGTCTCCTCCTATAAAATTTTCGTTTTTAAAGGGGGTTTGAATCTTTTGATCTTCATTTTTTATTTTTCTTGGTTGTATTTGAGAGTTAGGATTCCTTCTGAAATCTTTTCTAACAAACTGATCCGTTTTAGATTGATCCAGTTCCATTTTCGAGATTTTATTAGATAATTCTTTGATTATTTTTGCCATGTCATCCATTTTGTCTTCCGCAGACCTCCTAGATCCAGAAGGTCCTCCCTTTTCTTTGAATCGTCTGGTTTCTTTATTTCACGTTTCTATTTTAGCTTTTAACTTTCTCGATGCCATCATATTTGACTCTATTTCTATAACATCGTCCTGCATTCTTGTGAGGTCGACAGATCTCCTTTCCCTCAACAGTAAAGCAAAGTCGGGCTCGAAAGCCCTTGCGAAAGTCACCTTTGTTGTAGGTTGTGAAGGTTTAACCTCAACTAGAATTTTGATATATAGTTTATTAAATCTCTGAGTGAATTCGAGAATTGTTTCTGAATTTTTCTTTCTTAAAGCTATGAACTTGGTAAAATAATAAAGGTGATCTTTCCTCTCTCCCCATTGTCTGAGAAAGGCATTTTCTAACTCATCGTATGTTCTTATAGAATCTGCTGGTAGCCCTCTGAACCAGGTTCTCAACTGTCCTTCGAAATTTTGAACTAGGAGTCTTGAATAAACATCCTCGTGCTCAAGGCCAAGGATATCAGAAAATTGATCGAAATTTTTTATGTGTTTAGTGGCCGTTAAGTCTCCCTCTCCTGTGAACTTAGGCAGGTTTTTCATATAGTTTTCGGGTAAATCGTGGAGAGAAACTGGGAGGACTAAAGGAATATATCTAGTGGCTACTTTAGCACAAATTCTAGGAGGTGGGGGTGGTCCTTGACCGCCTCCTCCTCCCCCTCCAACACCAATTCCTCCTCCTCCTCCTCCCCCTCCAACACCAATTCCTCCTCCTCCTCCGCCACCTCTGGCACCAACTCCTCCGGCAACAACCATTGATAATCTAGGGGATGAAACTTGGAGATTATAGAGAGGGTTTTCAAAGATGTGTAGTGACCTTTGGGTTACTTCGGGATGAAGCGAAAGGGGTTCTGGGAACTGATCGTCAGGAGACAAAAAATTAGAAAAGGGGGGAAAAGAGAGATGAGGGATAGGTTCTTCGGACTTGCAGGATATATAAACGGGAGAACCTATAGGGGTTGAATCAGAGGGTAAGATATATTCTTCAAAACTTCGGGAAGCTGGAAACTTTATTTCGAGGACTGATGGAATATCAATCGAGGCAGGCATTGAGATGGGTTTTTTACCTTTATTAGCGAAGGAGGTAGTTGAATCGATCTCGATTTTTATTTCGGGTTAAACCAACTCGGGGTCTATGAATTCAGCTTCGATTCTATCAGTCGATGTTTCTCCGAAATGAATTTGGGTGGAACCTTCTTGCAAAGTTAAATGTTCAGGTGGAACCTTAGCATTAGACTGTGTGGGTTTGGGTTGATAAACCTTACTTGTAGATGCGGTGGTGTGCTTCAGGTATCCTCTTGGTTTTAAAATTTTTTCAGGGTCGAATACGAGCGTGGTCTGCTTATCGTCTGTATTTTTTCTGGTATTCCTTCGACTGAATGCCATTTTATTAGTGGTGGAGTCTCCAAGTAAATTTTTTTAATTAGCCTTAAAACTATATTCTATCTTTGTTCACTATCAAAGAAAGAAACTTACCATGTCGTTCTCCCAGGGAATAATAACTTCGTTTCTCCATCCCGACAACGACGCCAAAAATATGTTGTTCTTGAGATTAAACTTAAGGGTCAAAGAATAATGTCAGGCGTCAGGAATTAAGAAAAGTTGGTTTTAAAAGTGCTTTTTCTTCCGTTAGTTGTGTAAGAGTGAAATACTCAAATGAAATTAATATATGAACAAAACAGAGGTCATATTTCGTTGTCTGAGTCAATTTATCAAATTGAGAGAGGAGAACAAAATTAAAAAACTATTAAACAAACTAAGGCATCAATGACAAAATAATCTTACCTTGTTTATAGTAGAAGAAAATGTAGAATGCACTTCTGAAAGGAAATAAGATATAGTGATCCAAATAACAGGCAGGTCTTGTATTTGATGATAGCAAATACAAAGGAAAAACTGCTTGCTAATCAAATACTAAATGAAATGTAATCACAGTAGATGTTGTACTAAATTGTAATCATTCACTTGTTCAGGAGTAACTTAAAGAGAACAAAAGATATGAAACACAAAGAGGGCACATAACTCAAACAACAAAAAATTTGGACTCCCTGTCTGCACTTGTATTGATACTCACAAAGGATGAGTTTTCTCAGTTATAATACAGTAAGAAGCACCCCATTTTTCTTCTTTGAAATACGTATTTATACGAAAAGTATCAACCTTAAGCGGTTGGAATTCTTCTATTTCTAAAATAGTAAATTTACAGAATATGAAATCTGAAACATTTCGCTTGCATTTTTGTTGGTCTCATCATTATGCTGGCATAGGCGTTTTTATCTCTAGTTCTCCATCTCCGAAACAAATAACGTGCATAAGTTATCTCATTTTCTTCCAGTGGTGTTACCTTTTACTTGCTCAATACATTTGATGCATCTGCTCACAAATTGCGCCACCAACTTGGAGGGATCTATTAAATTATTAGCCTAAAAAATATATAATTTCTTTTCTAATTGAGGCAATCTTTCTGCCATTCGTCTATCTTTTGAAACTGTAGACTGTAATTGCAGATTAGGCTTCACTAGCCATCTATTTATCTGAATAATGTCAACATGTTTTATCTATGAGATTTCGGCCTGAGCCTCTTCCATATTTGTCTTAATGTCAATTTGATGTTTTGTTATGTCAATCTGTCCTAGTACTCCAGAGCTATCTTCTTTATCAAGGCCTAATGATTCTTTGTTGAGTGAGTGGAAAAATTCTTCACAAAACTCCTTCACTTCCTTAGCCATTTTCTTGCCTTCAGCTATGCTAGATTCCCAGGTCTTTAGTATTATATCACCTCTGGTCTATTCCGAAATGGACAACCTGGAAGCCATAACTACTCCTTCTCTTGCTAACGACACAACTGCTTCTTGGAAGGTAGTCTGGGAGGAAATAGTTTCTCTCTCCCTTAAACAAATGTTATTTAATGCTTTATCTATCACCCGAAAATGATCTTGGACAGTTTCAACCTTAGTGAGAAGGCTTTGCTGTGTTACTTCCAGTTCCTTTCGTACTTCCAATGCCTGAGCTTGGAACATTGTTATATCTACAATCATGTTTTCAGTAGAGCTTACTTTGGCTTGTAGTTGCCTTACCAACTCATTGATCCAGGTGGATATTGGTGGCCACCCACCTTCTCCAACCGGCCCAAAACATGTTTTTGACAATTTTGATAATTTACTATTTTTAGCAGTTTTTAACTTCCGGGGCCATTTTGAGGCCCTAAACGATGTTTTTTGAGAAAATGGGGAGATCCATGTATCTCACCCAAAAGTTGTAGTTCTCGGATAGATCTTTCCAACGAGCTATCGAGCGCCCCAAACGAAGATCGTATGCAAAAGTTACGCCCTTGGGAAGTTGACGTATCAACTACCCCCATCGGGGTCTACAAACCTTTTGGCTTTTCATCTTCCGGGGTTAGGGTTTTGGATTTTACTTATGTTAAAAAGGCCCTTAGAGCCTCATTGTAATAATCATCTTCTCACGGATGCGATTAGTCGTCACATCTCTTCTCAGAGATAAGCTACCACCATTCTAGCGAGTCTTTCACTCTGTAGTTTACAGTCTTTGTACATTTATTTCATTAATAGAAGTCGTGTATTACTGTATATCTGTGACTCTTGTTATTTCCGCTATATCTCTGTTATATTTTTCTCTCTCTTGCAATATCTCTAAATATTTCTGTGTTATATCTCCGCTCTCATTTCATTCCGAAAATAATCCGGATCACTCATCCTGTTGGGTGGCCCGTCCCTGGCTCGCCTGTATATTCTTATGCATCTCCTCGAGGTTGGATTTGAGCTACTGGATTTCCTGTTTTTCGCTGGTTCTAATATGTTCGAAGATCTTGTTGACCTCGATCTGGACATTCTTTTCTATAGTCTTCATTTGATTCTGCAATTGGCTTATTTGCAGCTCTTTCTGCTTCAGTCGTTCTTTTAAATTTCCGACTGAAAACTGGTTGGCTGTTGCAAAATCCCCCAGTGAACCGACTACTTCTTCAACAAAGTTTACCTCCTCCAAGGCTTCTCCATCAATTAGCACCCCGTGTCTTTTGACATCTGAACCTTCCTTTTGGTGTATTTCTCTCTTCACCACAACCTTCCTTTTCTTGCTGAAAAAGAAATTGGAAGGAGGCAACTCTTCAACCGAAATGGGTGTGAGGTATTCTATGAATACTACCTCTGCATTTGGATTCCCTCTGGTGAATTGTAACGGTGTGATGGACTGGATGGGGCTATCGATTTCGGTGGATGATTATTTTCCGGCCGCGTCTGTAGTTGATTTATTAGGTGTAAACATTGGCTCTTCTTCTCCCTCATTTGTCAGTGTCTCTGCTTGATCTTTGGCTTGGTCACCTGATACATTTGTCGATGGGATATATTCTTTCTGAGTCAACACCTCAGTCTTCTCCAAATTTTCTCAGATTTCTTCTCCACTGGAGCTTACCACTTCTGAGCTTCGGGTCTCCGTTTGCTGTGCAGTTGGAGACGTCGGGGCTCCTCCTTGTAATACTTTAGGGAGACTACTTCTTCTGTGTCTCTCGAAGTCATAAAAATCAATCATTTTATTGGGTGGTAGAGCTCAAACCTGACTCAAGCCCTCTGGATAGGATCTCGGTCCTCAAAAAATCTCGTCTTGAGGAGAATCCTCGTGTTCATACCTTTTTAAATTTCAGTTGGCCATGTGATTACTCATGACCTTCTGCGGGTCATGCTTCTTGAATTCAATGCTGACCAGCTTTATTTATTCCAAGGCCGCGACCTCTACTTTAAAGTGACCAAAATCCAGTAGGGAAAATGTACCAATCTGCAGGGGAAAATAGGGCCATACCTTTTTCTGTACCGCTTTGAGCTCCTTACTAATCCCGCCAAGCACAGTTTGTCGTGCGACCTCTCGGCACACTAGTTGGTCCAGTAAAAATTGTGGCAAAGCATATGGAGGAACTGAATAGCCAATAACCCTAATATAGGAGAAGTGTTCCTTGATGTACTAGTTTGCTATTCTTCCCAGGTTACTCACAATTTTGTTTGAAATTCTTGGAGGGGGATAGCCATATATGGCGGTGTGCATCGACACCACTACCCAGTTGCAGATCTCATAACGAAAGTCTTTTGCCTTTTCTTCCCAAAGCTTTGAATGATAAATATGTATGGGTTCATAACTATTTGGAGTCCAGCTCCAGTCCATCATCAGAAAAGGCGTCATGAAACAGACGACGTCCATAATATAAGTCGACATGAAAAATTGGGTGGGTTTCCCTTTGGCTCTTAGTGACTGGTATCTTGCAATCTCTTGGACCAAACTGTCCGAAAATATCTTTTCCCAATCAAAAGAGTACCCTTTTGCTACTGTGTGTATAATAGGTACCCACAGTAAAAAGAAATGAGTTGTGTTTTCTTTACCGTAGAGCCTACACATCATCATTTCTATGTACATTATATGAGGTTCTAGTGCAACAATTGGGTATATACCATGGGAATCGGCTCTGAACTTCTCGGGGCGAGAATACCAGTCTTTAATTAAATCGGGAAGGTTTTTTCCGTATTGGTTGCATTCATTCTTGTTGAAGTCTACTAGGAAATTTGCATTGTAAATGAAATTGGATATCGAAGACAATTTGTACATCACCTGCAGATGTTCTGGTCTGAAAGACCCAATTGTGACCTTTTGCAAATTGAAAATAGTTCTGGTTGGAATATCTATGTGGTCCAACGCCCAATCGACCACATCATTGTAGGGAAAGAGCCTAGGCCTTGTCGCTATCTTATGTAGCTCTGACTGAGCAACAATTTTGTATTTGGTAGATTGGTCCTCCTTCTCGTTGTCGCTTGAATCATCCGGGAAATTTACCAATTCATATTGTAAAATGTTGAATACTTGCGTCCAGGATTTGACGGTGTCTATGCTTCTGGGCGAGGTATCGGAAAGAGTATTTGTATTCTAGCTTGAACATTCACCAGTTGCTTTAGTTTCTTTTGATGGAGGCATGGTATCAGGTCTCAGATTTCTATTATCTGTCACAGAGAATGCAGAAGACTGATTATTTCGCTAAGCCAGCTCTGTGAAAACGCGAATGTAATTAAAAAATGAGAAAATCTTCTTTGCCTTAAGTGCATCAATTTGCGTATACCTTCATTGACAATGCATTTAATTCCCTTAATAAAAATATTTGGGCGATAAAGTAGGATCTTATTTGAAATCATTTCCCTAGATCAACTATTAATGCCATTAATGGTCGATGTTTCATGATCGGGAAAAGCATAGATAAAAATTGAATTTACCTGTATTGCAAATCAACGTAAACTTAACAAGAGATAAGATTGCTTAATGTGTTAATAAATCAAGTTTATCCTGTTAATTAATCTTGTTTAACCTTAATCCATTTCGGGTTTTTGGACCTCAGGTTATCCCATATTAGTTCAAGCTATGATCTCCGAAACGCGAAGTCGCGATTGATTAATTAATATTAATCAYGTTTAACWTTTTAAATAATCGCAATTAACTTCAAGAGTTTCRCGATTTCGCATATTGGGACTTTGGGTGGTCGCTCGAGGTAGGATCCCTGAATCGCGAAATCGCGATATAATTAATTAACATTAATTCCTTTTAATCCTTTAATTAACATAGTTTTAAAGCTTAAGTTAGTTTCACGATTTCAGATATCGGGACTTTGGAGTTCTTACATGTTGGACTGTCTGTATCGCGAAATACCGAAACCCAACATTTCAAAGGTAGCCTTTAGTGATTTGACCTTTTAACGAGTGGGCGGCTCCATAACTTTTACGGATTTCAGATCGTTGGATTCAATGGAAGATTTCATCAATGGTGATATGCAGGTGCGCATTTGTCCTTATTTAAACAAGAATGAAACTTATCTAAGTCTAAAGTTTAGAAAAATATATATGTTCCAACAATGGTGATGTCTTCCTAGGAGATGACTTGACAACAAAAATCATGGGACATAGAAGGATTAAGCTATTGCTGAAAGATGGAAGGATTAGAACTCTCTTTGGAGTTTTGCACATCCTAGATCTAGCCAAGAGCCTAATATATGTAAGTAAGTTGGATGATGTAGGTGTGAATACTTTATTGGGAAAGGGCACTTGCAAGATGGTCAGAGGAGCATTGGTGTTTATGAGGGGAGTTTGATGTGGAACTCTATACAAGTTGTTGGGAAGCACTTATACTGATGGGTGTAACAGTTTTGTTGTCCCTAAGTAGAGAAATAAAGAAGACAAGATTGATATTGTCCCGAGACAGAATACCATGCTATGACATTTGTTAAAACATAAATGAAATTTTGAAATAAAAATCAATTTTTTTAAAATTCCCTTTTTGTTTTGTTCTTTTCAAAATAAAATTTTAAAACTTAGGAATATCATTTCTTTGACTAAAATACGTTTCGTTACATATTGAGGAAACTCTATGCACCACTAATGCAAACTCACGAATCCACGAAGTTCAGGAGTCCCGGATTTCCGAAGCACTTAAAGTTAAAGTGACCATAAGTTGAATTGAAACAAAACAATAAATTAAAGGTTGATTAATCGCTTCGTGAATTCGACCTTTGGGAGAATTCATCCTTCGTGATATGTAGAGCCGCTGTAATATCTTATCTTCATTACGATCATTAAAGGTGTATTTAACGTGGCTAAGGTAAAAGATTGGAAAATCTTGCGATCATAAGGTAATAAATTTGACAGATTTGGCATGATTACCTTGTCAATGGATTAAATTTAAGGATAACTAGTGTTTAACATTTTTTTAATAAAGGAATTTTGAACTTCATAGCATTTTTTCATTAGCATCTAGAACTTTCGCATTCAGTAGTTTGGACTCATAATTTTTTACTTCTCACAGGAGGGCTAACATCGATATTTGGAAATCATGGCACCGCGTAAAGTAGGAAAGAAGAAAGATCCATTCTCTAAGGAGTCGAACCCAAATTCAAACATTCTTTCAGATACTACCGCTCGACTGACGAATGCCATTAAATCATGGGAATAGGTTTATGAAATTTTAGAGCAAGAAAATTCCCTCTATTCCGATGATTCAAGTGGAGGAGAAGATGAGTCATGTGCAACCAATCTAAGGCAAGTGGCTAAGTTAGAACTTCACAAAGATGCAACTCGACTGAAACTAATGCCATACAGTGATATGATAAGTTGGGCCTTAGGGCATGTGGATATCCCGACCAGAACCATCTACAATCATCAAAAGACCGTTGTCGGCTCATTCTGACCAGAGGACATTCAAGTAATGTACAAATTAACTCCCAACCCCAAATATACTTACAATCCATCATTTATAATGAAGTTTGAGGATGATGAATGCACAAAATACGACAAAACTGTTCAGAATATAGTAAAAACCTGGTGGGGAAATCAAAATAAATTCAAAACTAATAGCCAGGGTATATAATCTATAGCCTCTTGTGATGCCCATATTTTGTATATTTCCATGATGCTTTGAAAAATGTTTGGAAATAAAAATCCTACACATTTTACTATAGAGTGGGTTCCTATAATTCATGAAGTTGTTGAGGGTTATACTTTCGATTGGGGAAAATTTTTGTCAGATAACCTAGCTAAACAAATTGGGATTGGAAAACTCAAAAGTCTAAAGGAGAATGTGCTCCTTTCTATATGTCTGCATATATTATGGATGCAATTTGTTTCAGAACCCCATTTTCTCTTATGAATTGGAGCTAGACTCCGACTATCACTGAGCCCATACATTTATATCATTCTAAATTATGGGAGGAAAAGGAAAAGGATTATTTTTATGAGATTTGTCACAATGTGGTCATTCTGATTCATGAAATTATCTATGGTCAACCTCCTCCTAGAATTTCATAACAAATTATTGGGAATCTAGGTGGTATTGGAGATTGGTGCATTGAGGAAAGTTTTTCTTACATAAAAGTTTTTGGTTGTTTCACATCCCCACATGCTCTTCCCATATTTCTACTAGACAGATTTGTTTACAGAGAAGTAGCCTATTAGATAGTTTCAACAAGCATCACCAAAGAACTGAAGGCCACACAAAAGAGTTTGGCCAACCTTTCCTATACAGGTTGGTATATTCTCATTATGATACTTTGGACATGCTAAGGTAGAGGATTCGACCTCAGATGATATTAAATTAGTTGACATTGAATTCAAAAAGCATGATCCATATAGGGTGGTAGAAAATCATTTGTCTCAATTTAACATGAAGAGATACATCCATGAAGATTCACCCTATGATGAGGTTTTCAAAGGATTTAGATCATATGATGAGGTTGTATCCAGATTTCAAAGTCTTCCTCAAGAACAACAGTCAGGTTTTCTTAGTTTTCAAAAGCACATAAGGAACAATTTACCTAAAATCTTGCAAGAAAAACAAAGGCTTAATCCAACTTAACAAGTGGCAAAATCAACAAATCTTAAGCAACATGATTTGCGTGAAGACAAAACTAAAGAAGTGGAAAAGACACCATAATTTTTTTCCAAGGATGCAATAATTACAGGAATATCCATACTAGGTATTGGGAGCAGGCCAACTTTGAGAGGAAATCACGACGTGGAAGGTGGATGCGCATGCAGAAGAAGCAACACGTGTAAGGCAGACACACATGTAGGAAAAACAACATGTGAAAAACATACATTCATGCATAAGAGGAAGGCATGCAAGGCACACATGCAAGAAGAACTAGCCAGGATAGAGTTAGGGTTTTGGTAAGAGAATGTAATGGCTGGTAAGCCGAAAATATGCATAAGTAGGTACCTAGGAGGTCTAGGTAGAGGTGGGATTATTCTCAGTCGAGAGTGTTGTTGTTCTGAGGTTCTGAGTTTCATGTCATACTGTTACTCTGATCTATCTTTGTAAGATGTTTAGCTGAGGAGAGGGACGAAGGTAGATATTGAGGGTTAGATCATAGGTTGAGGAGCCTAGTGCGATCTAGTCTGCCTCATTGTGAGATCTTGACCTGTTTTGATGGAGAGTTGTAATGCCCGAGGTGTTGTAGTTTTGGACCAAAGATAATAAAAGAGTAGAATAACCAAATCTTTGTGGACGTATCCCAAGAGGGGTGAACTATGGTAGACCATGCGTTATTTGACTGAAAGTTATGTATCTTATTTGGTGTTGATGATTAGATGTTAGATAAATGAATGAATTATTTAGATCTGATATTTTACATGCATGAGTAAGAATAACAAATTAATCAAGATAAGTTGCATGTTAGATTAAATAAATGAAGATCACAGGGTACAGTCACAGATCCCCACTCATTCCCAGGCTTCAAGCACCTGAGCGTTGCAGCCACCCCTAAGAACTATCTCGAGTGAGACTGCGTAGTGCATCCTGTGCGTTATGTTTCCTTCCGGTTTACCAAGAGGGTTGATAGTTTTATGGAGATTTTGTAGGAAACCAAAGAAAGACATGAACCCGGGTCAGCCCAAGAGTGATATCCAGGATGAAGCAAAACCAACAAATGGTTATGTTGTCGGTTGGAACAAAAAGGGATTGACTGAATGAGATCTACTGAAGAGTCATGAAGATCTGGTGACACAATGTGAAAATAATGAGAATATAAAAGGGGATGTTGAGACCGTGGAACCCAACGAAGGCAGAGATCGAGAGCTAGTTGAAAACAAAGGAACTGGAATTTGCGCAGAAAGATAACAAAAACCCAAAGTTAACACCACACAAATATTTGGACAAGTACATATTCAACGACTTGCATGAAGTATTTTTCTGTGATTTCCCGCATGTGTTGCAGTAGTGGATATTGAGGTTCAAAGACAACCACACTACAAATCGGATCCGACATCTATAATGGAATCCTGCTGAGATCGCACAGTTACAACAAGTTGAAAATAAATTTACGCGTGTAGTAGATTTCTGGTTAGACAACATTGTTGCAGGATTTATCACAGAATTTACAGTAGATACCGCGAAGTCTTACAACACAGTAGAGCAAGAGTTCCTAAAGGGACCTTGAAGTAGGTATATCAGATCGTTGTACACTTCAATCAAGATGTTACTGTATAAAAAAGGTGTAATGAAAATGGCCTCAGTCAACTAAACTTCCCTGCATGCATGGGGGAAGCACTGACAAGAGATGAAGAAATGGAGGAAGAGATGGATAAAGGAATAAGGAGGAGGCCTTGGAGCCAATCATGGTGGAGGAAGAACAAATCAATCATATCATGGCAACAACTGGAAGAACGTGCAGTGGAGTACCCTACCAATATAACATGAACAATAAGAAGCGAGACATAGCCACGAGGGAAGGCTTGGAAAGTGATGAAGAAGAGGTAGATGATCTACGGGCCGTGGAGCAAATTGAGGAAATCATGCACGTGACATTGGAAAGAAAGAAAAGAGGTCCAAGAGCAGAAACAAGAGGCAAAACTCCTATCCATATCAGTGTTAGTGTTGAACCCATAAACCCATGTGCAACCAATACACCAGAAAGAAAACCAACGTTTAGGCAACCGAATTTCAACGGAAGAAAGGTAGCAGGAAGTACATCTACACAGGGAGAAAAAACTAGGGGAGCCAGTTCAAGAAGTATTAGTCAAGGATATACACCGTGCGAAGGTAGTAGTTCAACATTCAGGATGGCAGGACATGATCCCACCACTAGGTTACATAATTCAAGGGAGAGGCATCAGAGGACCTTGAGAAGCACTTGGTTATCTGTGAAAAGATCCAGAAAGCAAAGCAGATCACAGATGAGGATACCAAACTTGCACAATTAGCCATCACACTAAGCGACCACGCACTAGATTGGTACATGATCTTAGCTGCAAACAGTCCAGCAAGAACAACCATAACGATCAGGGATATTAAGAAGTTGTTGATAAATGAATTCCAGAAGCCTAGCTTAGAGGATCAATACATGAATGAGATGATAGAGATCATACATAAACTAAGATAATCTGTTTGGGAGATAGACCATAGTTTCAAATGATTGAAAGGAAAGTTGAAGTATGTCATGACAGATATGCAACATAGTTATATGTTTGTGAATTCACTACTACCACACTTGAAATACCCTTTGAGACAATAAAAGTTTCATACCTAGGCAGAGGTTCTGCAGGCAACCTTGAAACTAGAAGAGAACCAATATCAGAAGACAGATCCAACAATAGAGGAGCTCAAGGAAGACCTGAAGAATCTAACATTTCAATTAAACCAGAACATGAGTACAGACAAAATATAAGTTGTTTGGTGTACCACATGTAGGACAGAAGGACACCACAAGAACAAATGCCCAACATTTGTGCAGTACATGGCAAAAGGACTGCCAAACCCTTTGCCGACAGAAGGACTATGGTGTGAGATTTGTAAGACATAATGGCATGATCCATATCACTGTCCAATGATGCAAAAATACCAGACAAGGCCTAAGAGTTCATATTGCAACTTTTGCAAGTTAGTAGGCCATGATGACAAAGATTGCAGGGCAATGGAGCTGATGAGGGAAAGAACATCAGACACCTATAAGGTGGAGGCAGATACGATGATAGGGAAAGCTGCAACACAATTTAACCAAGTACCATCCCAATATAGCACTGTGCCACAATAATATAACACTATGCAACCGTAGTACAATACCGCGCAACCACAGTATAATCCCGCGCAGTATAACCAGGTGCCCCAGTACAATGCACCGTGAGGAGATCGATCTGGCTACAGAGGTGGAGGATGAAGTAGAGGAGGCTTTGGAAGAGGAAGATGACCGGTGGTATGCCATAACTGTCAACAACCAAGAAACTGTGCAAGAAAATGTCCACTTCCACCTATGCCATGTATGTATTGTCGTGCATCTGACCATGACACATAAGATTGTCTAACACTATTGGGGAAGATCCAGGAAAAGAGAAATCAGAATAATTATAATGTTCAATGGATTTTTGCAGAAGAAAGGGATGATGGAATAAATATCAACATAGTCACGTGCGAAGGAGCTAAGACAAGAGATGACGCAGTAAGACAAGAGATGACACAGTAAGACAAGATCCAACACAATACCAATGGGTGAAGAAAAATGCTAAACCTCAGAAGTAGTTTGATACACAGAACGAAAATGAGATATTCAAGCAAGCTAGAAAAAATTTCTTGAAGCCAAAAACTGCATCTACATCAACTGCACAACATACCGAGGATGTACCAATGTACGAGATGCCTTCATCGCTGGATCACATTAATGAAGTACAACCCATGGGACAAGTAAGTACCATAAAGGATTTTCTGCAATCCTGTGTTAAACTACTAAATGATCCATCATTTGTTAAAGTGTTACAAAATAGTTAAAAAATATGTAGCAAATACGTAGAGGGAAAGCGAGAACATAAAACAATTAATCATTTGCATACGAGGAGAAGGACAAGCAGAGAGTTCAGACTGAATGCCAACATTGGAGATTTCAACATGGGAGATATTATACTGGATTTAGGCTCCGAAGTGAACACACCATCCAAGAAGACATGGCAATGTATGGGAGAGACAGCATTAGGATATTCACATGTTCAACTGAAACTAGAAAATCAACACATGGTTCTACCAATTGGGAGGCTAAAGGGTGTGACAATAGATTTGGATGGAGTGCGCACTAAAGCCAATTTTGAAGAAATAGAAATAGTGGATGGCACAACACCTTATTCGACATTGCTTGGCTTGGATTGGGCATTTGATAATCAGGCCATAATCATTTTGAAGACGAGGAAGATGAAATTTGAGTTAGGAGAGTATAGATTCATTGCGCCATTAGATCCATAAGAAGGAGAAAGGTTTGTAGAACCCACTTCTTTAGACTTGGAGGAAATTAACCAGTTATACAGAACCACCGCGTGAGAAGAAGACTATGTGAATCCAACTTCAGATGGGGTACTCAGTTGGAGAAGTATCACATCATGCATGTCAGACTCATATACAAGGTTGGATAATTGGCAACATAGATTACATGAAGTCTCCACAAGAAGGTGTGCAAGAATAGATCGCTTAGTAAGATGGGTAGGTACAGAGATAAGAGAACCTCCCAGCTTTCATGGGGTGAATGACTTAGAAGAATTCCTAACAAGATATAATGATGAAGTGTTAGAAAATAAGAGGCTCTTAGCCTTGGATATAGCACTCAAGGAAACACCTGCAAGATGGTGGGGTTCACACAAAGAGACAGTCAAGGACTGATATCAATGTAAGCGGTTACTGCACATCAGATTTGGTGCAGAAAAGGGAAGCAATCAACTACAGAGATATGGCGGACATGGGACACCAACAAAACACTTGGAGAAATGCAGAACACTATGGAGAATGACACCACCAGAAGAATGGCCTTATCACTTTATTCACACATTGGAAGGCATTCCAACAAACTGGTAAGTAGACCAGGAATTGTGTAGAGGTATTGCAGAATGGACAGTGTTAAAACATAATTTATAGTCACTTTCTCATTTGAACATGAGAACCCCAACATAGATTCAACACTCAAACAAATCAAAGGGGTAATATTCATTCAAGAACCAGAGGTTGGACTCATAACATAGTATCAACAACAAAACATACAGTCTATGAAAGAACTACTGTCATGCTACCATGTGCAGGAATAAGCACCAGATGAATATGACCCGCGCAACATTCAGATTACAAAAGGCAAAGGTGAAAGAGGGGTGGAAGGTCCACCTTTGAAATTAGAAGTGTTTGTTGCGCCGATCAAGGTGAAGAAAGTCAACATTGGGACAACTGACAATCCCAAAATGGCCAACATTGGAGACTATTGGGATGAACAAACAATAGAAGGCATAATAGAGTTGATGTGCGAGTACAATGACCTGTTCCCAACAACCTTGCCAGAGATGAAAGGCATAGCAGGAGAGCTAGGAGAGATGAAGATACCTCTCAAATTTGAGGCTAGATCAGTCAGACAACGACCATATAGACTGAACCCAATATATAAGAAGAAAGTAAAAGCATAAATTGATAGAATGTTGGAGGCTGGAATCATAGAACTAGTGGAGGAATCTCAATGGGTAAGCCCTATGGTAGTTCAGGAGAAGAAGCAGGGAGGGATAAGGATATGTGTCGACCTGAGGAAGATGGATGATGCTTGCCTACATGATCCTTTCCCTACCCCTTTCATAGATGAGGTATTAGAGAATGCAGGAGGCCAAGAAAGATAATCATTCACAGATGGATTCTCAGGCTACCATCAGATCAAGATAGCCCCAGAAGACATGTACAAGACCACTTTTTTCACAGAATGGGGATCCTACCAGTACAAAGTCATGCCTTTTGGACTGAAGAATGCACCAACAATATTCTCAAGAGTATTCATAGCTACATTCAAATAATTCATCCATAAGTTTTTAGAGGTATATTTGGATGATTGGGCAGTCTACAATTTGTTGAAATACCATGTCGAGATGTTAAGGTTAATGTTGGAAAGATGCAGGCAGTGTCAGATATCATTAAATATCAAGAAGTGCATCTTTGGGACACCTTTTGGGATACTATTGGGCCATATAGTGTGCAAACAAGGCTTGCTAGTAGATCTTGCAAAGATTGCAGTGATTTTCAATTTACCACCACCAAAATCAGTACGTCAGTTGAGAGAAACATTGGGACACATAGGCTTTTACATGAAATTCATAAAAGGGTATGTGTAGATCACATCGCAAATGGAGAAACTGTTCAGGAAAGATAGTAAATTTCAGTGGAATGAGGACTGTCAGCAAGGATTGGACACTCTAAAAGAGAAAATGGTAACAACACCAATACTAGTATTCCCAGATTGGGAAAAGACATTTCATGTGCATGTAGATGCATCAACGATAACACTTGGAGCTATTCTGGCACAACCATGAGGTGGAGAGTTAGACCATCCTATAGCATTTGCAAGCATAAAGTTGTTAGAGTTAGAGCATAACTACAATACTACAAAAAGAGAAGGCCTAGCAATGGTATATGCACTGTAGAAGTTCATACACTATCTACTTGGGAAACACTTTAAAATGTTCACAGATCACTCTGCCCTCAAATACCTAGTCAATAAGCTAGTGTTGGGGAGGAGAATTTGTATATGGTTACTGCTGTTTCAGAAATTTGACTTTGAAGTGATAGTCAAACCAAGGAAGTTGAATGCAAGATCTGATCACCTATCAAGGATCACTAATGGAGAGGAACCTGCGAATTTAGAGGACGACTTCTATGATGCACATTTATTTTTCAGTCCAAGTAGCTTATGAGTATTTTGCAGACATAATTCAATATTTGAGTACAGGGACCATGCCACAAGAATTCAACACTGTGCAGAGGAAAAAAATGGTAGTCAGAGCTGCAGACCATCAATTGATTGCAGGACACTTATACAATATGGGTGTAGACAACATCTTGAGAACATGTGTATTAGAACATGAAAGGCCTAGGATTTTAGCAGAGGCCCATGAGGCAATAACTGGAGGAAATTATGCAGGAAAAGCTACCGCACAGAAGGTATTGTGCATAGGACTATTGTGTTCGACCATCCACATAGATGCAAAGGACTATTGCCAGAGATGTGATGTATGTCAGAGGGTTGGAAAACCTAATAAACATGATGAGATGCCCCTAAGACCACAAGTAACATTGCAAGTATTAGACAAATGGGCAATAGATTTGGTGGGACCAATTAATCCACCAACAAAGAGGTCAAGAGCAAGGTATATCATTACTGCGACAAAGTATTTAACGAGATGGGCAGAAGTAGCACCAGTAAAATATTGCAATGCATAGACAACAACACACTTCTTGTTTGAGCAAGTGATCACTAGGTTTGTATGCCCAAGGATTTTGATGAGTGACCAAGGAACTCACTTTATTAATAGCACTATCAAGGCTATGACTAAGGAGTTTGAAGTCTATAATCAAAAGAGTACACCATATCACCCTCAAGCAAATGGAACAATGAAAGCCTTTAATAATATCCTAGAGAATGCACTGACAAAGATCTGCAATGTCAACAGGGACGATTGGGACTTGAAGATACCAACAATATTATGGGCATACAGGACTACATGCGAAAAGTTGAAAGGGCACACACCATTCAGGTTGGTGTACGGACAAGAAGCAATGGTTCCATTAGAGTTTTTGGTACCTAGTTTGCGTGTAGCAACAATCACTAACATGACAAAACAAAGTGTAGTACAAGAAAGGCTAAGTCAACTGATGCTAATGGAAGAAGATAGGATTCTAGCTGGATTTCACCAAGAAGTACATAAAGCAAGGGACAAAGCTTGGCATGAAATACATATTGAAAGGAAGAGTTTCAAGGAAGGAGACCTATTCTTGGTGTATGACAATAAATTTCTCCAGCACCTAGGAAAATTTAGAATGCATTGGTTGAGACCATATGAAGTGAAGACTCTCACAGATGGGGGAGCTGTATAGTTGAAAGATTTAGGAGGTATAGAACTCAAAGGAATGATCAATGGGAGTCGACTGAAGATGTATAAGGAAAATCAACCTCCTAGTACTTAGACAATACCGTGCGATAAAAAGATAGGTATAAAAAAAAAGACATAAAAAGTAAAAAGGACGAAAATAAAAACAATTCAACGCACATGGAGGGCCTCAACAGAATAGAAATGGGTAGGCATAATAGGGTGTTGCAAGAAAAATAGGGTTCGAAAACACGATGTGCAAAAGAGTAGTTAACGGGTAAAAGGGTACCGTGCACAGGAAACACAACAAAAAGGGGAAAAAAGTGACAAGTATCAGTGCGACACATCTGTCATTTCCCCGTATTGCTATAAAGTCAGAAAGAGGGGGAAATTCAACCCATTGTGATTTTTGCTAAGGAGAAAAACACCGAGTCGAGTGGAAGAGCGATAGAAGTGCGAAATTGTGCTACTATCTGTCGCGTTGAGAGCTTGTAGTTCAAATTTAACCACCATGTCACCACCTTAGGTTGGAGCACCAAGCAGAACTGGACAAAGCACACAAAGTAACACATGAGGACCACAAGGCAGAACCAGTGAGATGCCCACAGTGGTGGATGTGGAAGAAATACACACACCGGAGTACGAGAAAACCACATTACATGTGGAGGAGGAGCAAGAACCCACACAAGAGCTCGAGCAACTGGTAGAGGATGCCGAACAGACATAATCTGACACGTCTAGGGGAAAAGGGCCACAAGAAGCAAAACCCGCCATGGATTCCACACAGCAAGGCACGGAGCCAAAAACATAGCAGGAAATAGATCAAGAGGGTGGAGTATCATCCCCACAAGGGAAAAAGAAGTTGAGAGCAGAAAGCAATACACAGGGCTTGCAATGCACTCAGGCAGAGCTAAGCATAGTAATGCCGAAAATTCCCAATGAAGTGAAAACTAGAAATAACATGGTAGGAGGAGTCGACGACCTGAAATACTCCGACCATGATGTCTTTGGTGCCACAATGTTCCCAGATTTGGCAGCGCATATCTACCTAGAGAGCAGGGGAGAGGGCCCATCAAGCACGCCACTATTGGAGCCTGCACAATGGATCCTGGGACTGTACAACATAAGTATCATGAACCTATTAGACATACTTCACTTCGGGCGTGGGAAATACATAAACAGATGTGTTAAGCAATTGCTAGTGAGGGTTCACAGAGGCATCCTATGGATGGATAGGCCCGTACCGATCAATGTTGACCTCATCACATAGATTACAGGGCTACCCACAGATGGGGAGAAGCCAGAGCAATACCTAGAAGACAAGACTAAGGAAAAATCCAACTCCGATGAGATTAAAACGAAGTATGGTGCAAAGAGGGGGAATAGAGGTATCAGGATCAATGACATCAATGATCCTATGATATGATTTCAACCGGATTGCTCGGTTGCAAATTAAAGCACAAGTGCTGAAAAGAAGAAGTGTCCGCAGGAGTAGTAGCAGTTGCGACACAATGCACAAAGGGGAGCTTGATGAGCTGGGCCTCATATCTACTCAACTCATTCCTTGAAGATTGTAAGGGTGCACAAGACTGGGGCTCTGAGTTCCACTACTCATGGTTACTCATCCTCATTGCACTTATGGGGTGGAACGAACCTACATATACGATGTTCCTAACAAGGACATGCAAATGTGGTGCAACATGCATATGTACGAAGCAATGGCACAAGCAGTGGTAGACACGAGAGTTAGGCAGTGACTCAAAATGAGTCATGATGTTAGTGTTGGGGGCCTATTGAGCGCAAACCAAATTTGAGGGAAAAGCATGACGTGGGAGGTGGATGCGCATGCATAAGAAGCAACGCATGTAAAGCAAACACGCATGCAAGAAAAATAGTACATGCAAAACAAACACGCATGCAGAAGAGGAAGGCATGTGAGGCACACATGCAATAAGACCTAGCTAGGATAGGGTTAGGGTTTTGGTAAGAGAATGTAATGGTTGGTAAGCCCAAAATATGTACAAGTAGGTGCCTAGGAGGTCTAGGTAGAGGTGGGATTATTCTCGGTCGAGAGTGTTGTTGTTTTGAGGTTTCGGAGTTGGCTGTCATACTGTTACTTTGATCTATCTTTGTAAGATGTTGAGCGGAGGAGAGGGACGAAGGTAGATCTTGAGGGTTATATCGTAGGCTGAGGATTCTGGTGTGATCTAGTCTGCCTCATTGTAATATATCGACCTATTTTGATGGAGAGTTGTAATCCGCGAGGTGCTGTAGTTTTGGACCAAAGATAATAAAAGAGCAGAATAACCAAATCTTTGTGGACGTAGCCTAGGAGGGGTGAACCACAATAGACCATGCGTTATGTGACTGAATGTTATGTATCTTCTTTGATGTTGATGATTAGATGTTAAATAAATGAATGAATTAGTTAGATCTGATATTTTACATGCATGAGTAAGAATAACAAATTAATCAAGATAAGTTGCATGTTAGATTAAATAAATGAAGATCACATGGTACAATCATAGATCCCCACTCATTCCTAGGATGCAAGCACATGAGCGTTGCAACCACCCCTCAGAACTATCTCGGGTGAGATTGATCAGTGCATCCTATGCGTTGTGTTGCCTTTTGTTTTACCAGGAGGGCCGATAGCTTTATGGATATTTTGTTGGAAACCAAAGCAGTACCTGAACCTGGGTCAACCCAAGAATGATACCTAGGATGAAGCAAAACCAACACTAGGTAAAAGTGATCAAGAATTATTAGCATTATTCAAAGCTTTTATGAAACATGGGCATAATTTTCCTCTGTTATTGTCAAAGACTGAAACTATTGTCAAAGATGTCACAAATCAAGGGGATTTCGCTGTGCTTATTTCTCCCATACCATATTTGACTCCCCTAGCAACAAGTTCTGATTTACCTTGTTCAAAGGTTATCAATATAGATTCCCTAACACCTATTGAACCTGAAGATATGCCTACATCAGATTTCTTTTTCAATGAGAAAATGAGCGGCTATAATACGAAGAGAATCTTGACAGAAAGAGGGAGGAATTACCAAAAAACAAAGAATGATATATGATGGACAGGGACAGAGTGACCCTGGATTCGCAAAAGAGGTAGCATATTCACTGGGAGCATTTGCAACTGCTAACTTGTAGTCAGTGGATAATTTGAGAAAACAACTTGAACAAACGAATCTTTTGATTGAACAATTACATAATGATATGCAACAAATGGAAGTTACTACCAGAGAAAGAATCAATTTTGATATAAGCCAAGTTAGACAGGGTTTTGAACAACATATTAAACAATTAGAGGATAAATTGAAATTAATTTTTCAAAATCAACACTTGAGTAATAACGTGCTCTCCCAACGAGATACTTTAATAAATCAATTGCAATCTCAGATAACCACAATCAAGGACACAATAATTGATATTTATGCCTTCAAGAAACAAGCATAAGAGGTAAATGAGAAGTTGTAGATTTTCCAACAGAATCTATATGAAAGTTTGGATGCCATCCAAAAACATTATCATGTAATCAATAATTCTTTGCAGATTATTGATGACAAAGAGAAGGAATCTTCTATGGCCAGATCCAAATTTCAAGAATTTATAGTGTGGAGGCAAAATCTCAATGTAACCGAACTTGCCCCTTTCTCAGAATTTGGTCAGATAAAAGGAGAAATGGCTTTAAAGACCTGGGAGAACAATCTTGAAGAAAATAAAAGGTTAGATAAAGAGGAAAAATATGCTTGTCTTGATGATCTTTCAGTTGTAGACCTATAAATGGCAGGAATTGATGCCCCTAGTATTCATGCTACACTTGGGCAAGTCGAGATCGAAAAAGAGTAGAGAAGATCTGAAGAAAAGAAGAGAGAGGGTACAAAATGCTATACTACAGGTAAATCATGTTGATTTACAAATGTTAAATGATCTTATAGTGAAACCAAGTTTACAACATCAGATCACTCAACATGCAGTAGTTCAAATTCAAAGAAATCTACCATTGGTGCATAAAAATGCTTTTTTGTTTGAATTAAATGCAAATATTGAACCCTCGAAGTTTGTTATTGCATTATTGGATCTGCATGCAAAATTCGAGGATCAACAAAATCCAAGTACATCCATGAGAAAATAGAGGATGAATGAATCACCAAAAAGTGAAAGAAATCTCATAATATTTTCAAAATATTTGTAATATCTTTAGTTTAGATTCTATTCTATTTTGAGAGCTAAGAAGGTGGAAAGTCTAACCATTTTTGGTTGACGATTTTGTATAAATAAGCATATTAGATATGTATTCATGGCTTCTTCTGGACGAATTTAAAAGAAAACCTTCTTAATACCAATTTCAAAGAGAAGACAAAGATTCTACATTTCATTTCCTTGAGTTATGTGCTTTCAGTGTATTTCCTTTTCATAACCTCATTTTCTTCACTCTATAGCTCTTAAAGATTGAAATACTACAATTTAGTAATACATCTACTGTGGTCCATATAATTGAAAGTTTGTTCAACTACAAATTTTCCTCTATTATTACTGTGAGTAAAACTAAACCTGTATCTATGTGGATCTCCTCATTTCAATTCATCTTTTAAGACTCATCCTTCATGATTCTTGTATTGCGGATAAGGTAATATTTATCAATATTGGATACCTTACTTTATTTTGACAATTTTTGTTAATCGATTCTAATTTTCATATACTCAATATTTATAAAAGACTCAAAGAAAGAGATATCGCCTCTGTGTTTTCTAATCATTAAATTCATTCAAAGTTTCATCTTAAAATTGAAGGTAGAAAAGCATTATAAAAACATTCTCTTAAATTTTGGATGCTTGACATTATTTTGTGAGCCTAGAGTAAATCTCAAGAAAAACAACATTAAATACTAGGACATATTGGAGAAAAGGGCCTTCAAACACTACACGATAAAGGTATGGTTGAAGGTATGTCTAATTGCACCTTGAATTTTGATTTATGTGAACATTGCATATATGGTAAACATAATCAAGTAAGATTCCCATATGGCGCTACAAGAGAAAAGGGGATATTAGAGTTGATACAAAATGATGTAGTTGGACCCGTGTCTACTCCATCACTAGGTAAATCTATGTATTATGTTTCATTCATAGATGTTTCTCAAGGAACACATGGATTTATTTTCTTAGGAAGAAATATAAGGTATTTGAAATTTTTAAAGAGTTTAAGGCTCTGGTAGTAAATAAAAAAGAGAAGAAAATAAAGGCGTTGAGGATAGATAATGGTGGAGAATTTTGTGGGAATGAATTCGAAGAGTTCTGTAAGAAGTGCGATATAGAAAGGCATAAGAATACTCCATAGACACATCAAAATAATGGGGTTGTAGAAAGGATTAACATGACCTTGTGTTAGCACTAAGAATCACCCTCCGACCGCAAGAGGATAAGCCTAGTACCCATCAAAATGTTTGTGGATGATGGTTTTATGAGTGGAGGTCAAATGGACAAAACTCAGTACAAGAATGATTTTAACACAAAAACTGGACAAGTAATGCACAAGGAAGTGAGAGGTCCTCATTAAATTCAGTCAGTGATTTGAGTTTAAGTGTGAGCATAAGGAAGACTTAGTGAGAGAGGTGAACAAGACTACTCTAGGAATCCAACTTTCAAGCATCTTGGTGAATAAAAACTCAGGCTCAAGAGCACTCTTTAACTCAAGTTTCAAACATTGAAATATGTCACAGTAGTATAATAATCAAACCTACATTATCATGCAACTACAACAACTCAACTGGATCCTCCATGCCCAAGCCTTTCAACATAAGGGGAAATAATGTAACAAGGAAGCTGACTAAAACTGGTCACAACACTATTGTAATCAAACCTACATTACAATAGAACCACAACCCTCAACCGGATCCTCCATGCACGAGTGTTTCAACACAGTTTAAACAAATAGATGAAGGAAGTTGACTTCTATTAATGAGAAAGTCTCAAATTTGATACATAACTAGAGAATAGTTCTGGCATCAAAATTACACAGTAGGGAACTCAACTCAACCAGTGGACGACCCCTTAACAAAATATAGAATTGATCTACTTATACTCAGATCAGTCCACAACAACCATGAGTGTGATATGACACCTCCTTCAAAGCTTTGCATCTGAGCAACCTTCTGTCAGACTGTGCACATTTCATCATGTCAGACGCAAACTAGGTTCAGTATGGACCTGCAACAAAACTGACCTTTGTTGTACCTTGATGACAACCCTTCCCCCCCTTATCCATAACTTTTGAGCCTTCCATTTATGGACTGAGATGAGGTTTCAGCTACCAGTCCCTACTACATTAACTGGATCTTCATCGGGATTGGAGCACGATGGGACAACTGACAGAGGACCACATGTTGCTACTGGATTGGGCACCGAGGTCGTGAAATTCAATCGTCGTTCATTGGTTGACCCCTCCTTGGGATTGGAGCTTGACGGGACAATTGTCGAGCAACTTTCTTGGATTGGACGCCTTATAAGCATGTGATTTCAGGGCCGTTGAAAGCGGTTAGAACTCACACCGCTTTTGAGCCCGCAATTCACCACCTTCCACTATATAGCTCTTTTTCTATACCATGGTTTCAAATCTGGGACCCCTCAAGAATTTTATCATTCGAGCATGTTGCGTCCCCACAATGAAATGTGGCCATTGATCTGTGATCCAGGTGCTCTTGCTGAAATTAGCGCCACTGCTAAAGTTTATCTGCCTGCCAACTTTAGGATCATTCTAACCGTGCTTGGAGATGGCACTAATTTTTGTGCTGAACAAGAACAATTCCCAGAGGATGATCTGATGTGGTGTTCTGGCGTCACTATACTGACGTTTCATGAAAAGAGAGGTGACACGTGTCACTCATAAACAAGCGGATGATATGCCCAAAGGTGCCTAGACTGAGTGCCACGTGTCATCGCTAGATGTATTCCATGTGTCATGACTGATGAGAATGTCACATATCTAAACGGATGACTGCCACATACATCGACACTTCAGACCTCGGGGGTGGTATGCATGTAGAGCTAGATATCCGATGACCGTCGATCTGGGGAGGAGAGGCAACAAGGATCTGTTAACTTCGGGAGAAAACGCTTCGGATGAAAACATAAACGAGGAGGTTGAAACTCCCGATGCTTGGAGTTTTGAAGCAAACTACCACTGTTAGATATGGATGGACAGGCGACAACGATCTGTGGACTTCGGGAGAAAACGCTCTGGATGAAAACGAGAGCTAGGAGGCTGAAACTTCTGAAGCCTGAAGTCCCGAAGCAAACTACCACCGTTAGATTTGGATGGACACATGACAATGATCTGTGGACTTCCGGAGAAAACACACTAGATGAATATGGGAGGGGAGGAGCTAAAAATCCGGAATTCTAGATTCCTGAAGTAAATATTGACCGTCCGATGGAGAAGGATGCATGGCGCTTGATTTGCAACTCCAGGGATTCTTCCTAGCCACTAATCCTTGCACAATTTTGACATGCCGAATATACGCAAGTCGTTGATCTGATCACGATATATGATCTGGGAAAGCCCCACTTTTGTTGCCATGTGCTGATCTTGGATGGACCCTGCTTCCTACTACGAAGATCAACGGCTCACGATTACTTCAGGAGTTCGTGCTTCGGGCCTTTTCAGTGCATAGCTCTTACAATCCTCCGAAGTGCCAAAATTCCGAAGTGTATGATCTGGCGACGCGTGTCCTCATCCTTCAATGGCTCAGATTTACTTTGGGACTTTGAATCCTCTCTCTAGTCGTTAATCATTGTGCTATTTTGAAATCTCGAATGCCCGAGAGCCGCTGATTTGAACTATTCATGGGATCTCTACCGTTGAAAATCAAGCCTGTCTCCTGCTTGTGTTTCAAGCCCGAAATGGACTGTTCTGAACATTGCGCTTTGTGCTTATGGTTGTTTCTCATGCAAGCAAAAGATTTGGACAACTAATGTGACCCTTGACAACTTCATGTGATAACATTGGCTCCATGGGGGATGGCATGCTCCCTATGAGCTACTAAGAATGCACAGTTCCAGTGCCTTAGCTGTTGGGTTATGGAGTTGAGCTCAAATATATTTCGATGAAGACAACATGCTGATATATACACTATTCTACTTTCAAAAAGAAAACAATCGCATGTTCTCCAGAAGGAGCATATATATGTACAATCCTATACTAACTGATTTTTTTTACAATGTGCTAGGTGAAAGCAAACTTCCACCATAGCCACCTAGACTGTTTGGTGACATAACTCTTCTTTTCACTACAAATGATCCACAAAGGTAAGGGAAGTATGATAGCAGAATGAAAACATGTTTTGGAACATTGACAATACCCCTAAATGATGATAAGATGAATGATTTTGCAGGCGCCAATGCTTTTGGAAAACTCAACTCCATATATAACCCCACAGGGTCATAACATTTATAATAAGATATGCTAAACTGGTAAGAAATTATTTCCTTCATTGCATCATTGCTTACCTGTTGTTTGATGTTCTCAGCGTGTACATGTGAGTACAGGATTGCTGCAGGTTGGCTAATCCCAGGGGATATTTTCTCATTTATAGGTGTTGGACATGAGATAAGCTATACATTTAACTCTTCCTTTTCTTCTTCAAAATCATGTATAGGAACCACGCTACGAGGTTCCAAAGAAGTCATGAAAAAACTTTGCTCTTCATCATCATAATATTCAAAAGAGATATGCTGATCTTCATGATCACTTAAAACAACAGATACATCTGATATGATGCTAGACATTTCTATGTTGTTTCTATCATAATGAATATCATTCAACACCTCATGATATTCATGGCAAATGCTTTCTTCCACAATAAATGCTTCATCACAAATCCATTTTTCGTGACTAGCAGAATCTTTGTGAAGCAAAGAAAACTCATCACAACAATTTTCATAAAGATACTCAGCTGAAAAATAATCTTTACAAAACGAATTGAAAGATGCATGAAAACCTGCCAAGGAGGTGATGCTTGCAATGGGAAGAGATCGACACCAATCACAAGAAATCCCCTCTAAGTAATTCCTGAAAAGATTAATTTGAACATATTCATGCACGATATGAAGTCGATGAATAAAATCATGAAAATCCAACAAATGTTCAGCTGGTACCTCCCACTCTTCTCCTCAAAATCTAGGAAGGCTACTTTCCCATTCATCTCTATGAGGCAGTGGATTAGGAAAACCAACTATTTTTGAAAAATCGCAGAAAGCATACCTTTGAGCCAAAATCTTGTCCATTTCAAACCAGTGGAGTTGCCAATAGATTTTCAAACAATGGAGTGGCCATGGTGAAATATAAGTAGTTAGAATAATATGTCCATCTTCAGTTCACCATCTAAAACTGGATCCATTCGTTGTCATTTTCCCAGGGAAGATATCTTCACTTTTGTCCCGGACAACAATGACTTGAATGTTAGCACTGAGAATCACCCTCCAACTGCAAGAGGATAAGCCCAATACCCATCAAAATGTTTGGTGGATGTTGGTTTTATGAGTGGAGGTCAAATGGACAAAACTTAGTACAAGAATGATTTTAACACAAAAACTGGACAAGTAATGCACAGGGAAGTAAGTTCCTCATTAAATTCAGTCAGTGATTTGAATTTAAGTGTGAGCAGAAGGAAGACTTAGTGAGAGAGGCGAACAAGACTTCTATGGGCATCCAACTTTCAAGTAGCTTGGTGAAGAAAAAATCAGGCTCAAGAGCACTCTTGAACTCAAGTTTCAGACACTGAAATATGTCACAGCAACATAATAATCAAAGCTACATTATCATGCAACTACAACAACTCGAATGGATCCTCCATGCCTTAGCCTTTCATCATAAGTGGAAATAAGGTAACAAGGAAGATGACTAAAACTAGTCACAACACTATTGTAATCGAACCTACATTACAATAGAACCACAACCCTCGACTGGATCCTCCATGCCCGAGTGTTTCAGTACAATTTAAACAAAGAGATGAAGGAAGCTGACTTCCATTAATGCGAAAGTCTCAAATTTGATACATAACTAGAGAGCAGTTCTGACATCAAAATTACACAGTAGGGAGCTTGGCTCAACCAATTGACGAACCCTTAACAAAATATTGAATTGATATACTTATACTCAGATCAGTCCACAACAACCAGGAGTGTGATCTAACACCTCCTTCAAATATTTGCATCTAAGCAACCTTCTGTCAGACTGTGCGTGTTTCCTCCTGTCAGACGCCAACCAGGTTCAGTATGGACTTGCAACAAAACTGACCTTTGTTGTACCTTGTTGAAAGTCTTTCCCCCCCATTAGCCACAACTTCCGATCCTTCCATTTATGGACTGAGCTAAGGTTTCAACTACCAGTCCTTGCTTCATTAACTAGATCTTCATCGAGATTGGAGTGCGACGAGACGACTGGCAGAGGACCACATGTCGCTGCTGGATTGGGCGCTGAGGTCGTGAAAGTCAATCCTCATTCATTGGCTAACCCCTCCTTGGGATTGGATCATGGTAGGATGACTGTCGGGAGGCCACACTCTGCTCTTGGATTGGACGCCTTATAATCACATGATTTCGGGGCTGTTGAAAGTGGTTTGAACTCACACCGCTTTTGAGCCTGAATTCACCACCTTCCACCACGTAGCTCTTTTTCTATACCATGGTTTCAATTGTGGGACCACTCAAGAATTTTATCATTTGAGCATGTTGCGTCCCTGCAATGAGACGTGGCCGTTGATCTGGTCGCGAACTGCGACACAGGTGCTTCTACTGAAATTAGTGCCAATGCTAAAGTTTATCCACCTACCAACTTTATGATCATTCTAACTGTGCTGGGAGATGGCGCTAATTTTGGCAGGGAACAAGAACACTTCCCGGAGGATGATCTGATGTGGTAGTTTGACGTCACTATACTGACGTGTCATGAAAAGAGAGGTGACACATGTCACTCAGAATCAAGTGAATGATATGCCCAAAGGTGCCTAGACTGAGTGCCATGTGTCATCGCTAGATGGATGCCAGGTGTCATGACTAATGAGAGCTCCACATATATGAACTGATGACCGCCACGTACTTTGGCACTTCAAATCTCGGGGGCGGTATGCATGTAGAGTTGGAGCTTCGATGTCCATCGATCTGGGGAGGACATGCGACAGGGATCTATTAACTCCAGAGAAAATAATTTGGATGAAAATGGGAACGAGAAGGATGAAACTCCCGAAGCTTGTAGTCCCGAAGCAAAATACCACCATTATATTTGGATGGACACGTGACAACGATCTGTGGACTTCGAGAGAAAATGCTCTGGATGAAAACAAGAGTGAGGAGGCTGAAATTACCGAAGCCCGGAGTCCTGAAAAAAACTACCACCGTTAGATTTGGATGGACACGCGACAACGATCTGTGGACTTCGGGAGAAAATGCTCTAGATGAAAACGGGAGGGGAGGAGCTAAAACTCCCAAAGTCCGGATTCCCAAAGTAAATATTGACCATCCGATGGAGAAGGACGCGTGGCGCTTGATGTGCAACTTCGGGGCTTCTGTCTAGCCATTAATCCTTGCGCAATTTTGACATGCTGAATATACGTGAGCCATTGATCTGATCGCGATCTACGATTTGGGAAAGCCCCACTTTTGTTGCCACACACCGCTCTTGGATGGACTCTGCTTCCTACTGTGAAGATCAACGACTCACGATTGCTTCGGGAATTTGGGCTTCGGGCCTTTTCAGTATATAGTTCTTACAATCCTTCGAAGTGCCAAAATTCCAAAGTGTGAGATCTGGCAACGGGTGTCCTCAACCTTCAATGGCTCAGATTTACTTCAAGACTTCGTCTCCTCTTTCTAGTCATTAATCCTCGTGCTATTTTGAAATCCCGAATGCCTGAGAGCCGCTGATCTGAAATATTCATGGGATCTCCACCGTTGAAAATCGACCCTGTCTGTTGCTTGTGTTTCAAGCCCAAAATGGACTATTTTGAACGCTGCGCTTTGTGCTTATGGCTGTTTCTCGTGCAAGAAAAATATTTGGACAACTGTTACGACCCTTGACAACTTCATGTGATAACATGTTGATGGAAAAATCAAGGAGCATGCTTAGTGGTGCCGGGTTAGGACAAGAATTATGGGCAGAGGCAGTGGGTATGGATTGATTAGAAACCCTCACTTGAACATCACCCTCGTCAGTGTTGGTGGAAAAAACTCTGCATGAGATATAGGCTGATAAGAAACCCTCACTTGAACATCTCAGAGTGTTTAGTTGTGATGCTTATGTACATATTCCCATTGAAAATAGGTGTAAGTTGGATAATAAATCTAAAAAGTGTATTTTTATTGGTTATAAAGATGGTACGAAAGGTTATAAGCTTTGGAACCCAAAAACTAAGAAGGTTGTTTATAGTTGAGATGTTGTCTTTAGAGAGGGTAAAGATGTTCCCAAACATGAATTCCTACCAAGGTGAGAAGAACTTGAGAAAACAGAGTTTGAGTTGGATGACGCAAAATCTAAACCAACAGAATAAGATGAATCAAAAGAAGAAGAACCTCATACTCCAGTATTGAGGAGATCAATGAGGGAAATAAGAAAACCATACATGTATAGCCCACCTGATTTTCATGCTAATTTTGCTTTGTTTATTACTGATGATGATCCCAGAACTGTCGGAGAAGTAGTGAATTCAGAGGACAATAAACTTTGGAAGAATGCCATGGTTGAAGAAATGGATTCCTAGGATAAGAATGAGGCATGGGAACTAGTTGAGTTTCCAACTGGAAGAAAGACCATTGGAAACAAATGGGTGTTTAAAAAGAAGTTGAATGCAAAAGGAAAATTGGATAAATACAAATCTCAGTTAGTAGCAAAAGGTTATTCCTAGGTAGAGGGAATTGACTTTGGTGAAATTTTTTCTCTTGTTTCCAAGTTAACTTATATTAGATTTCTTTTATTTGTTTGCATTGATTTTGATTTTGAAATAGAATAGATGGATGTGAAGACAACATTCCTACATGGGGATCTGGAAGAATAAATCTACATGAAGCAACCATAAGGCTTTACAGTGAAGGAAAATAAAGAGCTAGTTTGCAAGCTAAAGAAGTCACTATATGGTGTGAAGCAATCACCTATAATGTGGTACCAAAATTTTGACACATACATCCTTGGACTCGGATTTATGAGAAGCAAGGATGATCACTGTGTATATTCTAAGAAGGTTGGTAATCACTTCATTTATGTAGTGTTGTATGTAGATGACACATTGTTGGTAGGAAATAAGATGGATGTTATTAAGGAGGTGAAATCACAACTATCCTCCAAATTTGAGTTGAAGGATCTTGATGCTGATAACTTCATTATGGGAATAGAGATTAAAAGACATCATGCAAATAGGAAACTCTGGCCGAATAAAAGAAAATATGTTGAGATGATATCACAGAGGTTTAATATGCAGGAAAGTAAACCAATTAAGGTTATTATTCCCGTAGGTGTAAAGTTTTTTGCAGATCAGTGTCCCGAGACACATGAAGAGGAAGAGGACACGTCCCATGTTCCATATGCTAGTGTCGTTGGTAGTTTGATGTATGTACTGGTTTGTACTAGACTATACATTGCAAATGCAATGGGAGTTTTGAGCATATATATGTCAAAACTAGGGAAGGAGCGTTGGACGACAGTAAAGAGGGTTTTCAAGTATTTGTGTCACACTTATAGCTATGGATTGTGCTACCAAGGAAGACCAGGATTGGACAAAATGTTGGACATACATTGGTTTGTTGATGCAGACTGGGTTGAAGATTTGGATCGCAAAAGATCTACAAGTTGGCATGTGTTTAACCTATTTGGAGGAGAAATTGATTGGATGAGCAAAAGACAGGTTGTAGTGGCACTCTCAACTACAAAAGTTGATTACATGGAAGCCACTCATGCATGCAAGGAAGCAACATGGATACAAAGATTGTGTTCATGTATTGGGTTGGTGTAACAAGTAGTAAGGTTATATTGTGATAGTCAGAGTGGAATATTTCTGGCAAATAACCCAACTTATCATTCAAAGACCAAGCATATTGATGTTCAATATCACTTTGTGAGAGACATGGTTGAAGATAAAAAGGTGTTGCTAGAGAAGGTAGACACTTTGAAGAATGTTGTAGATTCATTGACAAAGTCAGTGAGCTTCGAGAAGTTCCCCTGGTGAAGAGAAACAATGGGAATTACTGCCATGGATTGTTGACTATGTAATCATGTGACCCCATGTATGCAAATAAAATAACAAGTGGGATAATGTTGGGTAGATGTTATATTCTTTGCATGTATGTGTGGGGGTGTGTCAGATTTGACGACTGCCTCTGACAATCTCATCACCTTTCATTCTTTATGGGTGTGTGCATTGGGCGCTTTCCTAGGGGGGGGGATTTCCCCCCCNTCTTTATGGGTGTGTGCATTGGGAGCTTTCCTAGGGGGGGGGGATTTCCCCCCCGGTTACGCGGAGTGTTTAGCTCTGGGGAAATGCTCCAAAAGTTTTTTTAGGCAGTTTTTGCTATTTTAACATTTTTTCTATTTTTAACGGTTTTTGCTATTTTAACATTTTTTCAATTTTTAGCGGTTTTCTAAATTAATCTTGTATTAAGGGATTAGGGTTTTGGTAGCTACAAAATACCTAAAATATTGTGTATATATTATATTTAAAATGGTGAAATTAATACAATGAAGAATTGAGAGGTACGACACCAAGGAAGGTTGGTTTTCTTCTGGTTAAGGGTTTCCAACGTAAATCTTTGTGTATAAAATCTACATGCATTTATTTACTTCACAGGTTTAAAACTTACACCTTGATGTCTTGTCCACAAGGAATGTGCTTAGTTATATCCTCTGTATCTAAGCCTTGAGCCTTTAATGGGCTCTCCAAAAGAAACTGTTATCACTCCAAGAAATTCCTTAGGGTTGTAGACTAAGGATGCTTGGTAGCTTAGAAATAATGGTTTTTATGTGTTTGGGACAATGGGGTCTTTAATGATTTATGTAAGAAACAACTCATCACACATCTAAAGATATAGTGCTTTCAGTAAACAATAATCAGATCAAATAATTGAAAGAGAGGATGGAGAACACTATTCT
>SNQJ01S0008739.1:48734-98643 GCA_010110895.2 Picea sitchensis
GGTTAGAGACTCTAGCATTTTGGCCATTTTATCAAGTTTTGGATCAACATTTGATGAAGAGGAGGCTTCATTCTTTGGTCTTCTCCTATCAAAATCTCCTTTCCACTTCTGGGAGGCCAGAATATTAGATTCCACCTCAAGGGAAACATCTTGCATGAGAGATAATGTTGGTGACCTCCTTTCTCTCAACAGCAAACAAAAATCTTAATCAAAAGCATCAGAATATGTGATCTTGGCAGAAGCATCTGATGGTTTTATCTCAACTGGTATTTTGCCATACATCTGGTTAAACCTCTTAGTGAAGTCAGAGACTGACTCACTACTTTATTTCCTCAAGTTTCCAAATTCTGTGATGTAGTTGACAAAATCTCTTCTGTCACCCCAATGTTTTAGAAATGTCTCATCCAACTGCTCGATTCCGACAATGGAACCAGCAGGGAGTTCTTTGAACCATTTCCTAGCATGGCCATCTAGGCTTTGGACAAAGACTCGTGTCTAAACATCTTCTTGTTCAATATTAAGGTTCTCTGCATAACTGTAAAAATCCTCAATATGTTCTTCAGCAGACACATCGCCTTTGCCTGTGAATTTAGGCATATATTTCTGGTAGTCTCTCGTTGGCATGGTTGCTACTGGGTTTGGCAATATGAGTGGTGCATACCTAGCAGCTAGGATTTGTTGCATCTTAGTCAAAGGAGGTGGTGCAGACATAACTATCAGAGGTGGGGAAAGTGATAGTTTCTTCTTCAAGTTTTCAACACTGGAGGAATGCGAAAGAGGTGAATCTTCTAAGGGAAAAGAGGTATGATAAGAAGCTCTGTAAAATTTGCAAGCTGCCTAGCTAAATTTTCTTCACCCTTAGCAGATAGCTCTTGGAGGAGATGTTCAATAACAAGGAGGCTAGTATAAATGTTCAAGTGATCTTCTTGTTGCTGAGAGTGGAAAGACTCAAGGGAAGAAGAACTGTGGCTTCTTTCTAAAGTCTTAGATGTTTTTTCAATCAAATTATAGTCTAACAATTTTTTATCACTAGGATTTTTCTGTTGATCAAAAAGACTTTGTTCTTCTACCGTATTTACAGTTGTTTTTTCATCAGTGTTCTCTGAAAAGTACTCAAATTTTTCTGCAGTAGATATTCCAGAACCGAGAAGAGGATTACCTTTTGTATCTGATCTTGAAGTTTGACCTTGAATGGTCTTTCCCTTTCTGAGAATTGATTTTGGATTGGACACTGGTGTGATCGGTGATTCTTGAGGATTCACCCTAGTACTGATCCTCTTGGGAGCCAGGATGAACTTGTGGAGTCGCCAGATAGATGATTACAACCAACTGAAAATGTCTAATCTTTGTCTATCATCAAAGATCAGCTCTGTGTCGTATCCCAGGAGAGCAAAGCTTAAATTCTGACTCCCCGAAAACGACGCCAATTTGTTATCACTCCAAGAAACTCCTTAGGGTTGTAGACTAAGGATGCTTGGTAACTTAGAAATAATGGTTTTTATGTGTTTGGGACAATGGGGTCTTTAATGATTTATGTAAGAAACAACTCATCACAAATATAAAGATACAATGCTTTCAGTAAACAATAATCAGATCAAATAATTGAAAGAGAGGATGGAGAACACTATTCTTGATTGCCAATACAAGTGAAGGTAGGGCTTAATACAAGACAACGAGGAATCCTTTAATTTCAAGCCTATGAGCTCAATAAAGAGATAATAGTCTTTATGAACTAAAATAAACTGAAACAAAGTACAGAATGTGAGAGATGGACAATTCTGATATTGAAAACGAAAGGAAACTGAACTTTATTTATGCAAAAAGAGTCTATACAGTGGCATAAAATATCTCCCAGTTTGAACCCCTATCTCATATCAAAAATAGGCATTTATAGCCTCTTACAATTGGTTTTACAGATCCTAAAAACATGGATCTGTATTTAATAAAAGCAATTCAAATCTAACTAAACAACTTGAAAATAAAGACTTAACAACTAAACTTAGCACTTGAATTGTCTTCAATCTCAAAAATTCRCCATCTGCATCCTTCAGCTCCTGGAATATTTGATGTGTTGCAATGTGGCAAAMCACCTGTCTTGACAGTTGGATTTCTCCAACGTTCATGATYGATATTTGAGGAAGTTTGTTTTACATGTGGTTTCCAAAATTCCCTCAAATCTCTGATGTCGAATCCTTTGCAAGCAATTTTCATTCCCTTGATACTCTGGAACTCCTTCAAAACCTGTGAGAAATGACCTGTTCTGTCCTTGGCTTCAAAAAATGCTTTTCCAGCTTTCAACAACTAACTCGTTTTATATTTCGTTGGTTAGCTGGTGAAAGCGTTGCCTTTCACCGACTAACGGGTCATAAAATATCGCTTTGCGCTGGTGAAATCCCTGACTGCGCCCAAAACGAGTTTTCACCTTCAAAATTGTGATTCCATCAAAACTCAGTGTGTCTCTGATTTCTCACCTTGCATATTAACATCGACTTGAGCAAGTACCTTCAAATCTGGATGGGATTTTTGCTTTTTTTTTGTTTCAATCTTCTTATCTGCCTTTTAAGGCGTTTGGCAAGCCACCATAGACTATTGTACTCTTTGGTGAGTTTCTGCTTTCTTTTCTTCTCCTTAACACTTTCCCGATCCAGTCTCTCAAACACAACGTTGGTTTTTGCGAAGTTATCAGACAACTTCTTATACCTTTCTTTGATTACCCGTTCCAAAACCTCTTGCTGAGCGATTACCTCTTTCAGATGCTTGATTTTCTGAGATTTCTTTGACTTAGAACTTTTTGATGTTTCTCCTTCCTCTGTATGAGTGAAGGTCTCATAGTTTTGTGCAAATTCAGTTGACTGCTCAGGACTCTTGGTAACAGGGCATTGATCTTGTTGCTCTGATTTTGAGTTTGTATAGGGCAAGTTTAATATATTGGTTCTCTTCTCTGTAGGCTTCTCTGTGGGTTGTTCTATAGTGGTTTCAAAGTTTAACCTTTTCTTTGACCTGTGGGACTTCACTCCAGAGATTCTATCTTCTGGAGGTCCTGGCAGGGTCCTCCTCTTCCTCGAACTGCTTTGAGGAGTCAACTGTTTCTTTGAAACTTTCCCCTGTTCATTTACAGGCTGAGTCTATGTTTCAAAACCCTCCCAGAATAGAAAATGCTGCTAGCTCCTTCCCTGCTGTTTTAATTCCTCCAGAATGATCAATTTAATGAGGCCGAAGTGGCACCGAGTATTCTTCATGCTTAGGGGTTGAGCCCTGATTTTCTTGCAGACCTTAGTTAAACTCTTATGTAAGAAAAAAGGCAAATTGAGGAGAGTCTTGCGTGTGAAATGGTCCAGGAGATTAAAATGATACATCATGATTTTGTCATACCTTCCCTTTGAGGTAATGTAGAGTTGGATGCCCTTAAACAACTCCTGCCACTCCTCTTCTAGATAGGAAACCGGCATGCCCTTCTTCCATGCGTTATGCTTGAACTCTTCCTTTAAATAAGCTCTGAAATTCAAGTTTTTGGTGGCAGTGGTTTTGAACCAACTCTGGCCCGATCTTGGTAGGCTGGTTGCTACAACAATGTCAACTTCATCTACTATGATTTCCAAGGACCCAACACGAGCCTTATTCCCATCGAAAGTTTTGGCAAAAGCTTCTGCTGTCGACTGGTGACAACCATTTTGCAACCTCTCAACAAATTCAATACACCCTGCATTTGAAAAATGTTTCTGGACTTCGGGATGTGTCTGTAAAAAAAAATAGGCTGTCCAGCTCTTTTTTGAGTAGAGAACCACTGCATCTCCTTGCCATTATGTAGCTTGAAAAACCCAACAATTTTGTATACCAACCCCTGCAACTGTTGTTCGAGCCGAGGTTTTGCGCTGTTGAAAGCACTCGGGAGTTGGCTCTGTTTTCTAACATTTGAAACTTTAACAAACCTTCGTGAACAATGTGTGATATGGAAGCAATGATCTGATTTGATGTTGTCAACCTGGCAGTACAACCTCTGTACCTGAGTTGCTGGATTCAAAATTACCATTTCTGGCGCCATGAGTGTGCAACATGCGCCACTGAACAAGATCCACATCGTAATCCTATTTTGACGTGAAAAACTGAGTCTCCATCATTACCCACTTTCATCAGTGCATCATTTGGATTTGCATGACGTGAGATGATCGTATCATCATTAGATTTTAGAAACGTGGATAAAACGCACGTGATTCCCGCTTTCTCCAGCCAACGACCCATGGAAAACGCCCCTTAGCTGTTGATACTTACCGCTTTCACCATCGCATGATCCTGTGGAAAACCCCCTTTAGCTGTTTAAAGTCTTTACTTTCATCAGCGCACGATCCTGTAAGAACTGCTCTTTAGCTATTTAAAGTCTTTACTTTCATCAGCACACGATCCCGTAAGAACTGCTCCGTAGTTGTGGAAAGTCTTCACTTTCATCAGCGCATGATCCCGTAAGAACTGCTCCGTAGCTGTGGAAAGTCTTCACTTTCACAAACGCACAACCCGCGACAATGCTTCTTTGGATATTTTGAAATTCAACACTTTCCCGAGCGCACAGACCTATGAGAGATGCTCCTTAGCTGTTGAAAGTCACCACTTTCACCAGCTAACACTCATCTTTTGGACACATGTTAGCTGTTGAAAGCAAATTATGAAAATTTTGAAAATAAGACTTTTATGGGTCATCTTATTTTCTAAGACAAAAACCAAAACCTAAGTTTTGCAGCTAGAAAAACTCAAAAATGAATTGAGAAAACTACAAATAGCCATGCTATCCATCACAAAATGAAACCAAAGGGACGGGTTCATTTTGGGAACTAACAGAAACGACTCATGATCTTCACCATGCAAAACATGAGAATAATCAAAACTCTCTAAGTCACGACTCTACTTAAGTACCTATAACTCTAAATGCTCCTCCTACAAAATTGTTGCAAGAGGATCCTCCCTCAAACCATGAACGCCACTCATGCCATCATGTGTCATGACTACCAAATATGATTGATTTTCTGTTGTAAGTGATGAAGAGTGTGCCAAAATCAACTGGTAACAAAGCTTCTCAACCTTCCTTTCCTTGTCTTTAATGAACTTGGAGCAAGATAACTATCCATGAACACCCACAAGTAATCTGATTTCATTTATTCTAGTGCTTCTTTTATTATGCGCAATTTCACACTAGTGACTCCACTTGCAACTCTTTTTTGGCTCTCCTTTTTTTGGGTTTGCTAAATAAGAGCTTCAATGAATCTATGAGCACCATTTCCCCTTTTCAATACTTGTACAATTTGCTCCTCTGTGAACAATAATTGATCTTCCAAATCATGCAATGCTAAGGGACTTTGTTCAATTTCATCCAAGTGGTATGGACTGTCACACAATAGATTTTATGATTTGATTTCACCTCCAAAATCAACCTCTCCTTTGTCATCCTCCACGCATGGCTCTTGAGAATATGGATCCATATCCCACGACATTTTTTCAAATACCCCGCCTTTGTCATATTTAGGTACAATCATGCATGCATTGTCATAAGTATCATATATATGATAAGGCACTGAATCCTCATCAAAACCAATTGAATCACTAGATGATACCATGCAATATCCAAGAGGTGGGATGGCGTCATGATCCCACACCACTTCATCAAGGAAAATCTTCTCTCCACAAGGCCTATCAAAGATGGTCTCTAAGTTAACATCAAAGAGACCTACGCCCCCCATACCATAAGAAATATTTTCTTCTTCTTCATCCCAAATCACATTGACATTAATTGGTTCTTCTTCCTTGTATGCCCAAATATCCTTTGTGGTCTCAGGTTTTAAGGCCTCATGAGTGTCCATGTGCTCATTTGAAGGAGAAGAAACATATGCAGAGTCAACGTTTAGAAGCATCAGAACCTTCAAAAACTAGTACCCTTTTCCTTCTTGTCCATTGATACTTGGGGTTCATACCATTCAGGATGTTTCATGGTGCAAATTTCCTTGAATGACATGGTTACTTGAAATTCCACACCAATCTCCTGATACTCCCTCAAACAATCTGCAAACTATTCATCCTATCCTTTTTGTCCTATTTGTTGCCCCTTTGAACCACTAAATCCATTGTTCCTTGCATTGTTTTGATGGCTTCCCATAGCCTGCATCAACTGTTGTCACTCATGAGAAAGAATAATAGGAATCTTCCTCATTGATTTCCCCCTCAAGATGAGAGGAAAACTAGCTTTGATACCACTGTAATATCCCACCTCTGATGTCACAATTTTTTCTTGTTGTTGTATCAATTTATAGGAATTTATGGGTGTTCACTTTTGTTAAACACTTAAGTTGTAGGTTAATTTTCACTATGGGACTCCCCATTTTACTGCTGTGGTATTTCTAGATGGATTTTAGAAGTGTTATGGGTGGTTTGCATATGATTTGGGTGTGTCAAATGTGTTGGTTGTGGAGCCTGATTATCTTCCTGATTCAGAGGTTTTTTTCAACCGTGCTTGGACCCCATTCCCTAACGGGGGAAATCCCCCCCCCGACAACTGTCACTAGGGGGGTCTAGGGGGGCGATGACAATTTTTTTAGCCCTCCCCTAGCGGGGGATTCGTGGGAAGCACCACAGAAGTGAAATTTTGGGAAAATTTTCCTTGTAAAATATTGTAATTTCATAGTCAATCTAGACCGTTCATTATAAGGTCACCGATCTAACGGTAGAAGTTATTTTAGGGTTTTTTTCCCTATAGGGAAACCCTCTCTTATGAGGTAATTGTATTGTGGCTGTGTATTATAGAAAATATTGTATTTTGAGAGAGGAGACTGTGAGAGAAAGAAAAGGAAGTTACAATGGGTGTGCTATAGGTTGTATCCCTTCATTTTGTTGGATAATAATAAGGAAGGACCTGACAATTTCTTTGGTGGATGTAGCCCACACTTGGTGAACCACGTATATATGCGTCTCTATTGTATTGTGTATCTTCTGTGTTTTATTTCCGCATTTGTTTTATTTTATTGATCCACGATCCTGTTTTTATAACAACTAGTATTAGAGCAAAAGGTAACTCGTAGGAAAAGAGGGTTCTTGGTTCGAGTGGGAGCAATGTCGGAAGATGGAAAGTTTAGGGACAAGATATTTAACGACCAAACTACTAGTTATGGAAGATGCATATGGAATATCATTTATATCATAAGGATCTATTCCTACCATTTGGTGGAATAACAAAGAAGCCGATAGCCATGAAAGATGAAACATGGGAGGTTCTTGACATAAAGGCACTAGGAACAATACGACTGTGCCTGGCAGCGTCGATGCCTTTCAATATTTCAAAAGAAAAGACAATAAAGGAGTTGATGGGCACATTATCTAAACTATATGAAAAACCCTCAGCGTCCAATAAGGTATTTATTATGAAGCAATTATTTAATATGAAGAAGTGAGAAGGTGGGTCTGTTGGAGATCATTTAAATGAATTTAATACAGTTACTAATCAACTAAGTTTTGTAAAAGTGGACTTTGATGATGAGGTTAGGGATCTTCTAATCCTATCCTCATTTCTAGAAAGTTGGAATGGCTTGGTCTGGTTATAAGTAACTCTGTCTCTGGTTCAAACACTCTAAAATTTGATGATGTTGTTGGTGTTATCCTTAGCGAGGAAATGTGATGGAAACGAACAGGTGAGACATCAAGTAATGCATTAAACATGGAGAAAAAGGGAAGAAAAAAGGATAGAGGGAAGGGCTCAGGGAACCGCGATAATTCTAGGAAGGGAATATTCAAATACAAACTAGGAAAAATAGAGTGCTGGAATTGTGGAAGAAAGGACATTTGAAGAAGGACTGTAGAGCTCCAAAGAAACAAAGAGATGGACAACAGGAGAAAAATCAAGAAGCAAATGTAACAGGTGATGTGTTACAAGATGCTTTGATTATTTATGTAGATAATATTTTTGAGTCTTGGGTAGTAGATTCAGGGGCTTCATTTCATGCCACAGACCATAGGAAACATTTTCTAGATTATGTTCAAGGTGATTTTGGATAGGTTCATTTGGGTGATGATGCACCATGCAAAATTGTTGGAATGGGAAAGGTAAAAATAAAGCAAACGAATGGAAACCAATGGTTGTTGAAAGAGGTAATTCATGTTCCATATCTAAGGAAAAATCTAATTTCAACAAGGCAGTTGGCAAGTGAAGGTTGTATATCCATATTTACAGATAAGGGTGGAAAGTCACCAAAGGATCACTAGTGATAGCAAAAGGAGAGAAGGCAGGCACATTGTATATATGTGCTGGTAATACTAATTATTCTATATCTTTAGCTTCTACAGGAGTGGATACAACACTTTGGAATCATAGTATTGGACACATGAGTGGGAAGGGGATGCAAATACTTCACAAAAGGAATTTGTTTCTAGATCTTAAACAAATTGATTTGGATTTCTGTGAGCATTGTGTTTATGGAAAAAAAAAGAGAGTCAGATTTCTCAGAGTTGGAAAAGAAAAGAAGAGTGAAAGGTTAGAGCTTGTGAATACAGATGTATGGGGATCAACTTAGGTATCATCTCTTGGTGTCTCTCTTTATTATGTTACTTTGATTGATGATGCAACTAGAAAAAATTGGGTTTATTGCATTCGACAAATATCTGATGTTTTTGACACTTTTAAGAAATGGAAAGCTTTGGTTGAGAACGAGACAGGAAAAAGGTTGAAGTGTCTCAGATCAGACAATGGAGGTGAATATTATAGCAAGGAGTTTGATGATTACTATTCATACCATGGGATTCATAGAGAGAAGATAGTTCCAGGAACACCACAAGAAAATGGTGTGTCAGAAAGGATGAACAAGACAATCATGGAGCGTGCAAGGAGTATGAGATTGCATGCAAGGTTGACTTTAAAGTTTTGGGTAGATGTTGTATATATTTTTGTTTAATTAATAAACATAGGACCTTCAATATCTTTGGATGGTGGAATTCCAGAGGAGGAATGGATAGGTAAAAAGGTAAACTATTCTTTTTTGAAGGATTTCGATTGTGAAACATTTGTCCATATTGATAAAGAAAATAGAACAAAGCTTGAGGAAAAAGCCAAAAAAGTACCTTTATTGGATACAGTGTTAATGATTTTGGTTATCGCTTATGGGATTATGAAAATCACAAAATCATTAGAAGTAGATATGTCATATTCAATGAGAAGGTCATGTACAAAGATCAGTGGCAGGGAAAGAAACAAGAAAAAGAAAAACCAGAATACACGGATCTTAATGAGACAACTGAAAAATAAATTCCAAAGGTACCAGAAAATCAAAATGTACAACAAAATGAGCAACAAGTACCTCAAAATCCTACAAGTGTTGTTAGAAGATCTACCAGGTTAAGTAGACCCCCTGAACGATACTCTCCTTCATTGTATTATTTATTGTTGACTGATTTATGAAGAGGCAATGCAGGTAGACACTAAAAAAAAGTGGGAGCAAGGCATGAAAGAGGAAATGGATTCCTTGGTAAATAAATAGAATTGGGACTTGGTTCAGTTACTTGTAGGAAAAAGAGCATTGCAGAATAAATGGGTTTACAAGTTGAAGGAAGAAGATCGAGGAAAAAAGTGGTACAAGGATAGACTTGTTGTAAAGGGGTTTGCACAAAAGAAAGGTATATATTTTGATGAAATATTTTCTCCTATTGTTAAGATGAATTCAATTAGGACTATTTTAATTCTTGTGGCAGTAGAAGATTTACATCTTGAACAATTAGATGTAAAAACAATTTTTCTCCATGGGGATTTGGAGGAAGAGATTTATATGAAACAACCACAGGGGTATGAGGTCAAAGGGAAGGAAAATTTGGTATGTAGGTTGAAGAAGAGCTTGTATGGCCTAAAGCAAGCTCCAAGGTAGTGGTATTTGAAGTTTGACAGGTTTATGGAAAAACAAGGTTATAGTAGATGTCATTATGATCACTGTGTTTATTTTAAAATGATAGAAAATGGAAGCTATATTATCTTGCTATTGTATGTAGATGAAATGCTTGTTGCAGGGTCTAATATGTAGGATATAAATGTGGTCAAGAGAAAATTAGCTAATTCATTTGCGATGAAGGATTTGGGTGATGCAAATAAAATCCTTGGTATAAGAATAACAAGAGACAAGAACATTTGCAAATTGACATTGTCTTAGGGTGAGTACATAGAGAAGGTGTTGGAGAGGTTTAGAATCCAGAATGCACAACCAATTAGTACACCTTTGGCCAACGATTTCAAATTAACTAAGGAAATGTGTCCCAAGACATAGGAGGAGATTATAATACATGTTCAGGGTCCCTTATTCATCAACAATTGGCAACTTGATGTATGCAATGGTTTGCACAAGACTAGACATTGCACATGCAATGGGAGTTGTGAGAAGGTATATGAACAATCCAGGTAAAGAACATTGGGAGGCAGTAAAGTGGATTCTCATTTATTTGAAAGGTACTTTTACTCATGCATTATGTTTTGGAGGTTCATACATTGTTCTACAAGGATATGTTGATTCAGATATAGTAGGTGATAAAGATAGCAGGAGGAGCACCACAGGGTGTGTTTTTAGTGTAGCTGGAACAACACTAAGTTGGATTTCAAAACTACAAAAGGTTATTGCACTTTCAAAAACAGAAGCAAAGTATGTTGCTGCTACAGAGGATAATAAAGAAATGATTTGATTACAGAGGTTTATGGAGGAATTGGGAAAGAAGTAGGAGAATAGTAGGTTGTACCGTGACAATGAGATTTCCATTCATCTTGCAAATAACTCAGCCTTCCATTCAAATACTAAGCATATACAACTCATGTACCATTTCATACGATCCATCTTGGAAGATGGACATTTGAAGTTGGAAAAGATATATATTAGCCAGAATCTCGCAGACATGTTAACAAAGGGAGTAACCAGGGAGAAACTAAGTTCCCGCTCAATTTTAGTTGTCCTTGAAGCACGAATGTGAATATGAGAAATTTTTCAGTTCAAAGGATGACTATAGTCCAACACATACAACAACAATGGAGTTGCTGTGATCAGTCTCCAAGTGGGATATTGTTGGTTGTGGAGCCTGATTATCTTCCTGATTCAGAGGTTTGTTTCAACCATGTTTGGACCCCATTCCCTAATGGGGGGTGGGTGTGGGGGGGATTCCCCCCCCACAACTATCACCAGGGGGGTCTAGGGGGGAAACGACAATTTTTGTAGGCCCCCCTTGGCGGGGGATAAGAAAAATTTTGGGAAAAATTGCCTTGCAAAATATTGTAATTTCGTAGTCAATCTAGATCATTCATTATAAGGTCACAGATCTGAAAATATAATTTATTTTAGGGTTTTTTTCCCTAGAAGGAAACCCTCTCTTATGAGGTAATTTTATTGCGGTTGTGAGAGAAAGAAAAAGAAGTTACAACAGGTGTGATGGTTGTATCCCTTCATTTTGCTGGATAATAATAAGGAAGGACCTGACAATTTCTCTAATGGACGTAGCCCACACTGGGTGAACCATGTATACCTGTGTCTCTATTGTATTGTGTATCTTCTGTGTTTTATTTCTGCATTTGTTTTATTTTATTCCTCTGTGATCTTGTTTTTCTAACAAAATGTTCCTTTTAATATAATAAAGATATAAAACAACAAGCAATTAAAAATACCTTAACTCACAACTAATATAACATGGAAAACACAACAAATATAAATCTATTTATTACCAACTTTAACTGAACAATGACATTAGTAACAACTCATAGGTCTAGATGATACATTTACAATTGATAGTTCCTTATTGATTGAAAGAACATATATGCTAATAGACTTTCCTCCAATGACACTTCTGTTGCTCCTAATATCGACCTCCCATAGAGATAAATCACCCCTTTCCATAGAAAATGACTTGTACATTAAATATTGAGTTTCCCCTAAATAAATGAAAGGTACAACCATCACATAGAAGATAATCGAGATGGTAGGAGAGTTTTGTGTGCAAAAAATGAATAGATAATGAACTAGCAACCTCTTAGTGGGGAAATCGGCCCAATCTTGAAGTGAATTTGACCCACAAAGTTGTCTTCCTCCAACAATCCACTCAACCACAACAAATAAGAGTATGGCATGGCAAGGAGATTTGCCCCACATCAAGAGTCACTTGCTCCCTTCCAGAACTCAACCCTCTTGGGAAATGGCACCTCCACACACCCATAAATCGATCAACAAGAGTTAAATTGACCCCAATGACAAGAGACTCGATCCAACAACAAAGTGTCATTTCCCAATAAAGAGAACATGACCCACAAGAGAGGAAACTCACCCAGGTTTGAAAGAAACTCACCCAACACTCTAAACTTGGTCCCTACTACAAATAAACTCACCCAACAAGAGATTACAACCACTACACAATCAAAACTAAACCAAATAAAGAAGATATAACCTCCAAATGAGATGATTTTACCCCAAAACTCAAGAAATGCAGCCCCGCAACTCAACTCGACCTCCTCTAGCTCAAATCGACTCCTATAATGAAAAATAAGATACCAAATGATTAAATATTTAGCCACAGTGAAGGATGATGAAGAAATATGAATGATCCCTCCTCTACGATCGACCAGGGTGTATAGTTTCACCACCGAACCCAATCCCAAACTCCTCTAGGGTTTTTTGTCCCATGAGCCAAAAGCCACAAGAGCTCCTCAAATTCGTTTTAGAAAAATAACAATGCATAATGAGAGAGGGTGCCCTCATTCTATTTTTATTTTCTTGTTAGCCCTTTTTAGACCCTTTTACCCTTTTAATAAAGTAAAGTGACTTTATAAACTCAAGTCACTTAAAAGACCCTTTTAATTAATTACTCAATATCACTTTTTAAAAAGTTACTTTTTTCTGCTCTGATGACATTAAATAATTAATTAACCCCCCTTTTTCCACTGACTATAGCCTATGAAAATCACTTAGTCTAATGCATCAATCTCCTGGAGAGATCATTTGGAAAAAGACATTACAATGAATGATCTTTAATCACCCACATGTGTGGCTAAGAGGGAGAAAATGTGCCCTCCACGTGTTCTAACAACTCACATGTGTGGCTCCAAAAAGTGGGAAGTTGAGTGCTCAAATGTGGTAATAATTTTCCCATGACTGAATTTGACATCATCATAACTAAGTCATTTTTTCCCTAATTTATAACCCCATTTTAGAAATCCCACGGCCATTCTGTATCTAATGGTGTTGATTTGGTGTAATTCTAGGAACTCTGTCAAAATATAATTGCCCTTGAAGTTGGACACCCTAAAAAATGTGCTCCATGTGGCACATGATGGTCATGTGGAGTCCTCCTCATCATCCAATGCACTTTCATGGATACCAATGCAGTGACATGTATCTGAATGAAGTACACAGATCACAATGAAAATGGCATAGATCCCAATGTATATATATATATGACCCTATACAAGTACATGGATCCCAAGGCAAGTACATAGATCCCAATACGATGTCATATATATCAAGGTGAGTACATGGATCTCGAGGCATGGTACATATATCCCAAGGCATGGATTCCACCTTCAATGCATGTACACAGATCCCAATGCAAGGCACCCACTTATAGTGGTGGGTCTAACCTCCTTACAAGTCATTAGGTGATGTACACAATGTGATCTCTTTTAGGAACAACATAACACAAGTTAATTTTAAGATTTGCCTAAGTTTTACCATGGGATAACAACCTTAACCCTTATTACATGTGACAAATCCTAAGACAAGGGGTATTTCCTAGATCACTAAGTCAAATGTAGGCGACATGATGAATAATGTGCAAAAAGGGGAAAGTTGTGTATTGACCCTCAAAGTCATGTACAATGATGTGAAGGTTTTCTATCTTGTCCAACTAGCTTTCAAGAGCTAGGAATATTCAATAATTTCATATGTAAGCCTTTAAGAGGGAGCTTTTGCTTATAGTTACCACTTCAACACTTTGTTTTACTACCCCTTTAACATTTTCCTTTGGTTTTCTTAGTCCTTTCTTTAGATATGCATTATTAAGCATCTAACTTAGGGGTAAGGGCATTTTATTGAGGTGGCATAGCTCTAGTATATTGTTTTTAACTTTTTTGTTTGCTCGCCACCTCTAACCTTTTTTGGATTTATTTGAATTAGGATTTTTTATAGAATGGAATCTTCAATTTCTTTGCTGGACCTTGTTAAATGACATTTGACAAGTCAAACATGAGTGGGAACAACTTTTTACAAACATAATGGAAGTGAAAGGGGAAGATGTAAACTGTTAAGTATGGATAGGGAAATGGATCATGCTACACCAACCTGATCACTACTAGTACAACTAGACTCAATACTCGACAACACTTCTAAAGGACAATTATATCCCCCATGGTATGATAAGTCAAATAGTAAAATCATTAATGTCATGAAGTGTTATTATATCACACTTTAATGTTTACCACATTCACAACTAGATTAGAATTTATAACACCATGTCTAAGTATAACACCCATACACAAGAATGTGGGACAACATGAGAAGTAAACAAGCTGAACAAAGTACCATGCCTATGCACAATATAAACATAATGTACCATCTGTAAGTGCATGTCTCATCTAAGTTGTAAAAGGAATAAGCTTATATACCATGGTTGAGTCATCCGAAATAACTCATGAGTGATGTGAGGCTATATCATCATGTATTTGATGGAAGAACTAGAAGAACAAGTATGAATTGGAGGATATGATAAGGGGAGCTTATCCGAGAAACAACAACACATCTCAAGAGAGGGTGGCTATGGAAGTAATTTCCCTTCAGGGGGGGACACACCCTTTATACCTCAATGTATCTTGTTGCCATGTCTACCCTTGAGGAGGGTTGGGATATTACTGAAGTTTTTGGATGAGTTGAAGGATAATTTCATTTTCCAACCATTCTCGATGAGCTTCCTCATGCCAATATGGAATGGGTAAAGATAAAGCAAAGATGGATCCATCCTCCTCAAATTGTTGAGATAAAGCATCATCCACCACATTTTCTATTGTTCAAGAAAATATGGATCTATAATACTTTATAAAAGTCACTAAATTTTATGAGTGAGCGTATACTTTGTTTACAATGTCCAAAAGAAATTGAGCTGATATCCCTAAACCCTTACTTGTATTCGAGCGTCCATACTCTATTCTTTTCTTCCGTGAGTCAAGATGAAATTGGTAAAACTATATAATTGGTTCTAGTTAATTGAATTTTACCAAACCCTATTGTAGAGGATAGTTAACTTGTTGACCAAGATTGAAGTCATGAATAGAGAGTGCCACGACATCAGATTCAAGAGTGAAAACAATGAAGAATTTCAAAGAGAGTGGTGATGAAAGGATAGACATCAACAAATGACCAATGAGAATGCTAAACATATTGCAAAAAGTAAAATTCTATGATTTCATATTTAGATATTTGATTTCAACACTAAAGATAGATGAAACAACTTTCAATTATGATGTTGGGGCCATGCAATTGATTCCACTGAGACATGGGTTTCTCTAGATGCTAATTTAATGGCCATGGCCACTCAAATTCCATGTAAAGAGGGAGTATCGTTGAATAATCAAATGACAACAAATTTGTAGCAGTTAAGTAGATGTTCCTATCTGGAATGGGTTGAAATGGTAAATATACTTGAAACAATCTAAAAATATTTGATCTAAATAATCTAGATTACAATTATTAGTCACCAAAAGATGGAAATTTTTGGTGATTACACGAGGGAGGTGGTTCAGTGAGTCAAATATAATGCATTCCTCATCTCTCATGGCATATAAACTACATCTTTCCCCACAAGATAGTAAGATGAAGAGGGTCAAATTCAAAGGCACTTTGCAAAAAATTATTAACTTATGCCAAACCCAAGTTGCTCAAGTAGAGACTACAAATGATACTAGGATGCCATCAATTCATCTTAGGTATGGATTCCTATTTTAAATACTTACACCATGAAGCATCTCGACATGGAAATCGTGAACAAAGAAAACAAATGAGGAGTATAAATTAGAAATAGAGAAAAATTTCAAGAGAAATCTGTAGAGGATGAGCTTAACTAGGTGGAAAATCAATATACACAACATAGCTAGGGTGAAGTAGACACACCCTTTATAAATGATGAATAATTTGGAGATTGCATTGATAGATGCACAAGTGGAATTATTACCTCAAGTGATGTTTCTACTGCTAGAATTTCAAAAAAATTACAAGAAGTTCAATCATCAAATGCATCTATGGTGGCAAGAAGAGATGGATTTGATAAATCACACTCTTTCATAAAGGCATGAAGAATCTATTCATAGTAATGTTTCTACTGCTAGAATTTCAAAAAAATTACAAGAAGTTCAATCATCAAATGCATCTATGGGGGCAAGAAGGGATGTATTTGATAAATCACACTCTTTCATAAAGGCATGAAGAATCTATTCATAGTAATGATAATAATACTAAGAATGAAACAGGGGCCAAGGTACACCATCCATATTGTTTATTTAATGTTAATTTTGTATTTAGATTATTTGACTAGGTACTTCACTACAAACCACTAGTATTAGTAGATGAAGCTTAAATTGTTGATAGCTTTACGAAAATGTGCATAGTTAAGGATAAGAAAATTTATTTAAGTAACATGAAGAATCTATTCATAGTAATGATAATAATAATAATAATAATAATGAAACAGGGCCAATGTACACCATCCATATTGTTTATTTAATGTTAATTTTGTATTTAGATTATTTGACTAGGTGCTTCACTACAAACCACTAGTATTAGTGGATGAAGCTTAAATTGTTGATAAATTTACGAAAAATGTGCATAGTTAAGGATAAGAAAATTTATTTAAGTTTACAACCAATTTTGGATTTAAAAGCTACTATTGATAAGTAAAAGATAAAAATGATTAACTTTTGTGATGACATGATGAAGAATATTGAAGATGCTTGTACATTCTACGAATACTTGATTACTAATAGAAGACATCGAGTTGCTAATATTGCAAACTCATTTGTTTCTAGCATAAAGGATGATAGTAGTCTAAAAAACGAATTAAAGGATGACAATAGTCTAAAAAACGAATTGGGAAAGAGACCCAATGTTTTTCACGTCCCTCCATTGCAATCTAAACTTAGTCCTATCTTTAAAATTGCGAGGGGAGTGATAAAGAAAGAGATGAAGTTTCAATATTAAAGAATGAGTTAGAATAGAGATTAATACGTTAAAAGAAATAAAAAAATAATGAGATAAATATCAAAAGAAGGTTAAAGAAAAGAGTGATGGAATTATGGAACTCGAGAACAACCTTCCATTGCAAATTGATTTGAAAACTGAGAGGGAGAGTGAAAGAGAAAGAATCTCAAATTACAAAATTAAAGGATGAGTAAGAACAAAAAAAAATAGTAATTAAAAAATAAATGCAAAAATAATACAAGAACATAAGAAACGGTTAATGAAATGAGTGATAGAGATACGGAACTAGAGAACAACAATGCATTGCAAGCTTATGTGTGGAAAGAAAGGTATTTTGAAATTATCATATTAATACATAGTTAAGAGATAGAAAACAAAACTTATAAAAATTTAAGAGATAGGGTTAACTTCTTAAATGCTTGGAAGAAAAAATTGCAAAATGTTATTGCAACAATGATAGACCTGAAAATAATGTTTGTTCTAATAATACAAATTTTAGCATTGTGGGAAAATCACGATAGGAAATATATTGAGATTATTAAGCTAAACCAAAAAATCTCGAAGCACTGTAATGCATAACATTTGGGATATGCTATGGAGATCCAAAATCTCAAAACCAAAGTTGTTGTTTTATAGTAGAGATTACAACACGAGAAATCCCAAGTTTTAATAGAACCAAGCCACTTTCCTTAGCAACAAAAATAATAGAGAGATTAAAAGTTGAGCCACAAAATAGATTCACTAACTAAGAAATTGAAAGAAACATAACATAAGTTAAAACTTAGGAACCAAGAGATGCAGGAGAAAGTGAAAGAGCAGTTGAAGTGTAATAAGAATGTGGATTTATTGCATACATTGTTGGGCCACAAAGAATATTTCTTTCCTTTCCCATTTGAATTGGGAAAAAAATACCACAATTCTTGAGGAATTAGAAGCTTCAAATAAAATTAAAAGAGTTTCCACTCAATCGTCTTATTTTAAAGAGGTCTCATTGTAAAAGCCTTCTAAGAACCACCATTTATCTATGTAAAAACTTCAAATTTGTATTATAATATATTTTTCCTCCAGTTAATGTATTATACTTGTTCTTTTCCTATGATTAATGTGTTATGCATATTTTTCTCTACATATCATCCTAGATCCATCTTAACCCTGGATCTATCAAGCACCGAGAGGGATCAAATCTCTTGAGGTGCAAATCGCTTTTAGAGTGCAAAACTTGAGGAAAGGTTTGCACCTTGAGAGATTTGATCCCTCTCGACGCTTGATAATTGTAGAGTTAAGGTAAATCTAGGCTGGTTATTATACAATATTAATGATTATACAACCTTAATGATTATACAATGAGGGTTTTGATTATAAAACTTAATGCAAATGAAAAATATAAACATTTAAGTTGAATCTAAAAATTCAACTCTATTTTATTTTTATGTGGTTCACGACACCGAATATCGGTGCTCGCTACATCCACGAATAACCCCCCTTGAAATCCGTGAGAGAACATTGGGAGGCTGAGCATTTTCGAAATATTGGGGCTCAACAACAAGAACATCATATAGACCCATTTAATGGCACAACATGTCACTTACAAGGAATTGAACCTAGTTGAGGAGGGTAACAAACATTCCTCCAAACCGCCCAAGCTACATCCAATGGACCCAATAGTATTTTGTTTTTTTACACGGAAAACCCCCCTGAAATCTAGGGGAGAACATGGGGAGGTCGAGCATTTTTGAAATATTGGGGGATCAACAACAAGAGCATCATATAGACCCATTTAAGGGAATCACATGTCACTTACAATGAATTGAACCTTGGTGGGGAGGGTAACAATCATTCCTCCCAACCACCCAAGCTTCATCCCATGAACAACCCAATAGTATTTTGTTATACAAGAAAATAAATAATTAATTACAACAACTTGATAATTGTTTATAGATTTAGTTATATAAGAAAAACATAACTCATGTAAGGTCCCTTTTTTAATCACACCAAAATTTATATCATCAGAAGTCCCATGATTCCCTCTAATTGCATTCTTAAATATTTTAATATTTATAATAATATTATTTACAATATATAATAATATAGATAAAAATACTCAAAAATTAAACAACCAACACTCATAGACAACTGAAATGTTTAAGATTCAAGCTACTTGCATTTTATCTTGAGCTCCTGGATTTGAGTTTCACGAAGATGAAAATCTATTTATATTCTAATGATCCCATGTTACAACAAGTTGATGCTATCAATTTCTTTCTTGTAGATTTATGTTTAGAGACCGTTGATTAATTGGGTTGGTTGTCATTGATGTCAACCCTTGAAGAAAGTCCGGTAGCGAATTCCGGTAGCACAAAAGTTTGAGTAATGGACCCAAGTTTGTTTGTTGGATAATGGTATGAGTTTTGATATATTTGTAGGTAAGACTATTCTATATGGATAATACATGTCATGCCATTTCCAGTGGTATGTGGAATGTCACATAACTCCTCACGGTTAGAGAGTTATGACCATGTGAAGTTGGAGAACCCTCATGAGTCATCTAGAAGCCCCAAAAGGTCAAAGTAGTCAAAGTGTTTGCAAAAGAAATTATTTAAATAATAAATTTAATGGAGAACTCCCTAAAATAAGGAAAGCGGGATGCTACATGAAAGTATAAATAAGAGGCAAGGCTTTCTCATTTAATCACACTTGAACCTATTGAATATCACTGAATATCAATTTTGTGAAAGGTTATTTGGGAAGGTATTATTGATTGAGAAAAGCGTGGTAGGAAAAGTTCCACAGAAAAAAGTGTGGTAAGAAAAGCGTGGTAGAAAAAGTGCGACAGAAAAATCATGACAGAAAAAGTGCGGTAGAAAAAGTGCGATAGAAAAATCACGATAGGAAAAGTGCGGTAGGAAAAGTGCGACAGAAAAATCGCGGTAGAAAAATCACAGTAGAAAAGGTGTGGTAGAAAAATCGTGGCAGAAAAGGTGTGGTAGAAAAATCATGGCAGAAAAATCGTGGCAGAAAAAGTGTGGTAGAAAAATCACGGCAAAAAAATGGCGGCAAAAAAATTGTGGCAGAAAAATCGTGGCAATAACATGGTTGGGATCTATTTATGAGAGATATGGCACATCTTGTTTGAGGTATGTTTTGTGAGCTAGGGTTTAGCTCTTGATATGGTATTGGATGTTCAGTATTGCTGCATATATCGGATTTGTTGAGGGATACAATTGGTATTTTGTTGGTATTTGACATATGGGTATTGGTCTTTTGGTTGTGATGTGTTGTTGAAGTTGTTGGTTTAGCTCGAGGCTACATAACAGTGAGGTTGTGGCATATGGTTTGATGTAAGGGTTTATGGTATTTGGTTTATGGATAGAGTGATGAATTTTTGATGGTTATAGTGGTATATGTCTTTGGTATATGGTTGAGGTACATGTTGGGTACATGGTTGAGACAAGTAGTTGATAAGTTGGCACATACATGAGGTGTATAGTTGATGATGTTGGTACATATTGATGAGTCATAGTTGATGTGCAGTTGATGCATGGTACATGTTGGTTAAGGTTATTGGTACAATTTGTTTGGTGCATGTTGATTGGTATAGGTTATTGGTACAGGTTGACAGTGGCAGTGGTTGATTCAGTGATAGTGACATGTTGTCTACATTTGGCATTTATATTTCAAGGTGGTTGGATGGGGCAAGGACAGGTGGTTGTAGCCACCTTCTGGTTGTAGCCAAAGAACATAGGGGGGTGTAGCCTCCTTCTGATTGTAGCCAGAGAATTGGGGAGTTGGAGTTTCGCTCGGGTTGTATCCTGAGAAACTAGGGGGTTGGAGCCTCCTTTCAGTTTCAACTGGAAAACAAAGGAAGTTGTTGCTTCCAATGAATGTAACTCTTAATGACATATAAGAATTTTTTTTTGTGGTTTTCTCCCGCTTTGGGTTTCCATGTAAAACACTGGTGTACTATGTATGTGTATGATTACTCATTTATTCATTGTTTATATACTCTGCAACTATTGGATGATAATGCTACATTGATACAACACTTTCATTTTGTGGTTGAAAATGATTGGATTGCTCTATTACTGATTCACCTCCCCTCTCAGTAATCCAACAATTGGTATCAAAGCAGGTTCCTTCAGAAATCAATTTAACCACTGAAAGGTAGATCACATAGAGCAACAAAATGTATAAAAATGAAATACCACAGTTTGATGGACATAAGTATGCATTTTGGAGCAGAAGGATGAAAACCTATATATAAGCACAGGGATTTGAAATTTGGCAATCTGTTGTAGATGGGTACAAAGAACCAACAGTTCCACTGACAAATGAAAGAGCAATAAAACTCGGGCAAAATAATTCCAAAGCCACAAATGCACTTCTGAATGGTCTTTGTAAATCAATATACACCAAAGTTATACATTGTAAATCCGCTAAAGAGATTTGGGACAAGATTCAAAATATTTATGAAGGAGATTCAAAAGTGAAAGCAACAAACCTTCAAACTTACAGAGGTCAGTTCAAACAACTAAAGATGAAGGAAGACGAGAATATTGCAGCTTACTTCTTACGAGTCGATGAAACAGTAAATGCAACCATAGGATTGGGAGAAGAAATTAAAGAATCTGTAATTGTTCAAAAGGAACTAAGATCTCTTCCTATGAGATTTGATCCTAAGATATCACCACTATAAGAAAGAGCATATCTAGACTCAATAAGCATGGATGAACTACATGGAATATTCACAACATATGAAATGAGAATTGAACATGAAAATCCAGATACAAAAGAAGTAGATTTCAAAGCATCCAAAAGGTCAAAGCAAAGGGGAAAGCAAAAGGAAAAAGAACATAGCAACAACAGTGGCATCTCAGAAGATGATGAAGAAATGACCAACTTTGTCAAAAGATTGAACAAAGGAACCAACGACAGATATAAAGGTAAGTTTCCATTGATTTGTTTTAATTGTGATGGTATTGGTGATTTTACTAACAAATGTCCTCATAAGAAAAATAAGAGGAATGATGAAGAGTACTCAAATAGAAAACAAACATATAAAGGCAAAAGAACCACAAATAAACCTTTCAAGAAAAGCTTATGCACCAAAGAATACATCTCCTCATGAGATGAAGATGAAGTCAGTGACAGTGAAACATAAAGAGTTCTATTCATGGTAGTAGAAGACTCTGATAAAGAAGACACCAAAGAAGAATACAAAGAGTCATAAGTTGACTACCGAGAAGAATTGTTGCGTGTCATATAAGTTATAAGAAGAGAAAAAAAGAAAAACAAGAAGCTACAAGAAGAACTAGAAAATAAAGAAGACACTCATGAACTAGAACAAAAGATCACAAGTTTGAAGGTTCAAATAGAAGAAGATAAATGAATTGAAGAAGTACTCAAAGAACAACTAGAAGAAAGAGTCAGGATCATTGGAAATTTGGAAGCATAGATTGTCACATTAAGAAATGATCTTCAAGAGAAAAATATGCAGTAGAGTCTTGGACAGTATGGACAAAGATGGATTCATAAGAACACTTAGCAGGTTTGGATAGATATATGATAGTGGATGAGAGCATGGATTCATAGATTGGTTTAGAGAGTGGTTTAGAGACAAAGAAGCATTATCATAATGGATGACAATTACAAAATAAATGGCTCGAACAATGCTAATGGATTCAAAATTGACAGATATTTTTTTGGACACATGCAGTGCATACAACAGTTCACATTCAAAATAGATTAATGCTCAGAAAAAACAATGAAAAAGCTCCCTACGAGCTATGGAAAGGAAGACCAACAAATTTTAAGTACTTCAAAGTATTTGGAAGCAAATGCTACATCAAAAGAGAAGATGGCAAAATGAGAAAATTTGTCTCTCGTGTGGACAAATGAGTACTTGTTGGTTACTCAAGTAAAAGGAAAGAATACAAGTGTTACAATCTGAGGTTGAACAAATTTGTGGAAAGCATCAATGTAATAATTGATGAAACATGTGGACAATAATTAAAGGAAGAAGAAAATGAATCAATGAAACAACTTTACGAAGAATAAGCAAAAGATGAAGACGAAGTCTACATCAAACAACCAGAAGGATTTCAGTTTTCAGAGAACGTAGATTACGTGTGCAAATTGAAGAAGGCCTTGTATGGTCTAAAATAGGCTCCTAGAGCATGGTACTCTAGACTGGATAAATATCTACAACAGACAAGGTTTAGAAAAGGAAGTGAAAACAACAACCTCTACATCAAGGTAACTCAAGATAGTATTTTATTAATTGAATTTTATGTTGATGATATTATTTTTGGAAGCAATGATGACAGGTTAAGCCAGAAATTTGCAAATGATATGCATAATGAATTTGAAATGTCATTACTCGAAGAACTATCTTTCTTTTCGGGTCTTCAGATACGTCAAAGAAACCAAGGAAGGAATTTTATTTCTCAAACTAAGTATATCATAGAAAGGATAAAGAGGTTCGGAATGGAAGATTGCAAACTAGTTACCACTCCTATGCAAACCAGTTGCAAGTTCAACAAAGATGATGATTCAAAGTCTATAGAACAGAGTAATACAATTTAATGATTGGTAGCTTACTATATGTGACTACATCCTAACCAGATGTAATGCAGGCAGTTGGATAGGTGTCACGATTTCAAAAAACACCAAAGGAATCAAATGTTTTAGCAGTGAAGAGGATTTTTATATATCTCAAAGGAACAAAAGAGTTTGGATTATGGTATCCAAAAGGAAATGATCTATCACTTATTGCCTACACAGATGCATATTGGTAAGATTGCATTGATGACCGATGAAGCACCAATGGAGCAACGTTATACTTAGATATACAGGTTGATATGATGAGCCCATTCCAATATATTGTGATAATACAAGCACCATCAGTATCTCAAAGAACCCAGTGATGCACTCCAAGACGAAGCACATTCCAATAAAGTATCACCTTGTATGAGAACAAGTTGTAGAGAAGAACATCAGAGTTGAATATGTGGGCACAAAAGAACAAGTGGCATACATATTTACAAAACCGCTTCCACGGGAAGCCTTTGAGTATCTTCGCCAAAGACTCAAAGTAATTTCTACTCCAAAATGAATGTTTTTGAATGCTTATCTTATATGTCTTAGATTTACATGAGGAAGCACCATAAATAGGACAATTCAGGTCAGGAGATCAGTTTTAGGAAGATTTCAGTTAGGGGGAGTATCCCCAAGGATAGTTCAATTAGGGGGAGCAATGCCAGATGGAAATATACCTTTTCCATTGATGACAAAGGGGGAGAGATTTATCATATGCAAATCACATAGGCATGGTTCCAGGGGGAGCGATGGTCACATGGTGAGCATGGGTGATATGACTTCAGTATTGCATGACATGACTTTGGTATTGCATAAAAGTGTTACCATTAATTCCGAAGGAAGAGATTGTTGATTAATTGGGTTGGTTGACATTGATGTCAACCCTTGAAGAAAGTTCGATAACGAATTTTGGTAGCACAAAGGTTTGGGTAATGGAACCAAGTTTGTTTGATGGATAATGATACGATTTTTGATATATTTGTAGGTAAGACTATTCTAGATGGATAGTACATGTCATGCCACTTTCGGTGGTATGTGGAATGTCACATAACTCCTCACGGTTAGAGAGTTACGACCATGTGAAGTTGGAGAACCCTCATGAGTCATCTAGAAGCCCCAAAAGGTCAAAGTAGTCAAAGTGTTTGCAAAAGAAATTATTTAAATAATAAAGTTAATGGAGAACTCCCTAAAATAAGGAAAGTGGGATGCTACATGATTGCATTTACGGAATAATAAAGTTAATGGAGAACTCAAATAAGGAAAGCGGGATGCCATATTGAAAGTATAAATAAGAGGCCCTCTACGACCACACTTGAACCCATTGAATTATCATTGAACATCTATTCCAGAAAGGTTATTTGAGAAGGTATTATTGATAGAGAAAAGCGCTTACGGTGAAAGTGCATGTAAAAGCGCATTGTGAAAGCGCGCGCAGCAAGCGCATAAAAGCGCAATACAAAATCGGGCGTAAAAGGGCAAAAGCGCGCGTAAAATCATACGTAAAATCGTGATAAAAAGCGCAGTAGAAAATTCATGCGTAAAAGCGCGGTATAGAAAACACCGAAAAAGTGTGGCGAAAAAGCGCGGTAGAAAATCATGACGTTAAGGGCACCCGAGAAAGCGCGTAGAAAACGCCACAACAACATGGTTGGTAATTCATTTGGCGATATAGCACATCTGAAGTTTGAGGCATGTTTCGGTGAGCTAGGGTCAGCCTTGAGATGGTATCGATGCCATTGCTGCATATATCGATTTGTTGAGGGATACAATTGGTATTTTGTTGTTGGTATTTGGCATGGGTATTGGTCTTTTGGTATTGTAGATGTGCTGTCAGTTGTTGGTTTAGCTTGAGGACACATAACAATGAGGTTGTCGCACATGGTTTGATGCAAGGGTTTATGATATTTGGTTTATGGATAGAGTGATGAATTTTTGGCGGTTATAGTGGTGTACCTCAAGGGCTTTTTTATGGTTATATTTGTGTATGTCTTTGGTATATGGTTGAAGTACATGTTGGGTACATGGTTGAGACAAGTAGTTGATGAGTTGGCACATACATGAGGTGTATAATTGATGATGTTGGTACATATTGATGAGTCATAGTTGATGTGCAGTTGATGCATGGTACATGTTGGTTCAGGTTATTGGTACATGTTGTTTGGTGCAGGTTGATTGGTACAGGTTATTGGTACATGTTGACAGTGGTAGTGGTTGATTCAGTGATAGTGACAGGTTGTCTACATTTGACATTTATATTTCAGGGTGGTTGGACGGGGCAAGGACAGGTGGTTGTAGCCACCTTCCGGTTTTAGCCAAAGAACATAGGGGGTTGTAGCCTCCTTCTGGTTGTAGCTAGAGAATTGGGGAGTTGGAGCTTCCCTCAGGTTGTAGCCTAAGAAACCGGGGGGTTGGAGCCTCCTTCCAGTTGTAGTTGGAAAACAAAGGAAGTTGCTGCTTCCAATGAATGTAACTATTAAATACATATAAGAAAAAACATTCTGTGGTTTTCTCTTGCTTTGAGTTTCCACATAAAACACTAGTGTAATGTGTATGTGTATGATTGCTCATTTGTTCATTGTTTATTTACTCTGCAACTATTGGACGATAATGCTACATTAATATAACACTTGCATTTTGTGGTTGAAAATGATTGGATTGCTCTATTACTGATTCACCCTGCCCTCTCAGTAATCCAACAGAGACAACTCAACTATTCTTGGAAAGCTACAACCAATAGCAAGCTGCTTGCACTAAAATTATCTCAACTTTCCTTTAAGCATACAACTCCGTAATTTTTAAACTGGAAATTGTTAATTGTTTTTTGTAATGATCTTTTTACCATGCAATTATCTAGTTTTTTCTTCCCTTAGTCAAGAATTTAGTGTTTGGGATGAGAAATTTGTAAGATTACAAGTGCATCACGTGCATTAGGATAAATAGTTCTTTTTGGCCATCTATGCAATGGATATAAGGACATCCTATTGATCAATGTTTTGATAGAGTCCTCTGATTGGTGATGCTAAAGTGTGGAAAGCATGAGGATGATCCAGATTATTTTGAGAATGAAATGAAGGGGGAGATATAACAATGAAATACACATAAATATTGCAAGAAACACAGAGATACAATAGTACACAATTTTTATTAATGAAATAAATGTACAGAAACTGTAAAAATACAAAGTGAATGAACTCACTAGAATGGTGGCAGGTTATCCTTGAGAAGAGATGTGACGACTATGCTCATTCGCAAGAAGATGTTTACAATGAAGCTCCAAAGGCCTTTTTAACATAAAACATAAATGAGAAAATCCTAAACATCCAAACCCTAACCTCAAGAGATGAAGCACCAAAATGTTTATGGGCCTCGATGGGGGTAGTTGATACATCAACTTCCCGAGGGTGTAAATTTTGCATATGATCTCCGCTTGGGGTGCATGATATCTCGTTGGAAAGGTCTAGACAAGAAGAACACATTTCGATCAGGCCCATGCTTGAGCCTACAACAATTGTATGGGCCCCATAACGTAAAAACACATCGTTTGGGGCCTCCAAACGAGCCCGGAAGTTCAGGACCCAAAAAACCATAGTAAAATTGCCAAGGTGGAAAACTACATTTTGAGCCAGTGAATAGGTGGGTGGCCATTGATATCTACCTGTATCAGAGGGATCTCTGGACTTTGAAGGATCCATGAATTCAAAATACAACAACAAAGTAAAGGACACAATAATAACTAACTCTATTGCTTGGGAAACTGCAAGATAAAAATTGCAGTGATGTGAATGAATGAACAATTATATGTACTTCTTACCTCCCAACTGAAGGCTAATATGTTCAAAATTTGGATGTTGTTGTGAAGGAGGTTTGTTCATTTCTTACAAGTTTATTTTTGTTTTAATATTTTGTTTAGACATTAGACTTGTTTTTTTATTTTATTTTATTTTATTTTAAATTTTTGATATTTTAATGTAACATAATGTGACAACATCTCCCTGATACTGGGTTGTAGAGCACCTCTCGGTGCAATAACGAAATATAAGTGTTTATGTTTTTTCTTTTAATGTACTTTTGAGATTCATAGTTAATTGAAAAATAACACGTTCTCAATATTAAATCTTATAGTGAAGACAATGATTTTTTATCAATATTTCTATTGAATAACTTAAATAATACTAATGTGGAGAAAACAATTAAATCTTTGCAATGATTTCTATGCCTAGTTACTTGAGAATTGAGAAAATTTTAACATATTAAGTTCAACATATTAAAATTCAACAAATTTGGGTGTTTATTTTCTATGTTCTTAGTTTAATCCCATCTCAAGGAAAGCCTTGCTGGGAATTTGAGGTCCTAGGCATGCATTTCTTAAGTCTTGTCATGCATTTTTAGCCCTCGGTGTTCATTTCATTTGAAATTAGTGGATTTAGCTGAATATAGTTTTGAATAAATTGGAAATATGGTCATTAGTGCATTTATGCTTTCCCTAGTTATGCTCTATATTTACTTATAATCTACAAAATATGTAAATTCACAAGCACTCCAAACATCCATACACTAAACAATGACATGGAACTTTACCAAAGAAACAATTCATATTTAGAAAAATACTAGAATACAACCTCTATGAGGTGAATCATGATGCTTCGTAGGATTTTCATTGTCAATGAATATACTCTTTTTGAAACCTCATAATATTCTTTCACCATTTCACATACAATGTTGTTTTTGCATCATCTTGGACTTTTCTCTTTTTTGTTATAATGACACCAAGTTTACTCTAAATACCAGCTTCCATCATTAAGATATCAACAACACCCAAATCTTTCATTTCTTGAGGTTTTATCACTTTTCCTTGCCTCATTTATTGAGGATGAGATGTCACTTTTATTGTGATTTTTAGTTACCATTGTAGGGATGTCAACAACAAATACAATATATTTAATGAATATAACACTCATATGTGGAGGGAAATCCACATTGTTTATTTCTTGTTTAAACAACAATTTTCCGATTACTCTATCTAAAGCAATGTGATCATGATAAGCCTATTCATCACATTTTCTTCCTAGCCTTGATCTTGGAAGATAGTTACTGTTGATATTATGGTAGTTACCGGAGGTATTAACCTCCATATGTAACCTTTGACTGGAATAGAATATTTCAGAAGAAAGAGAAACCCTAAATAGATGTGTGAAAACCCTATAAGACATGTCAGCTCAACATAATATATATTATCCTCCAGGAAGACAAGTCCGCCCAAATAGGTGACATAACCACTATAAATAGAGGATGTCTTGGCTCATTTGTTCACTCACTCACTCACTCTCAGTCACCCAGAAACAATGCGCAAGTTTGGAGGAGGAGTAGCAGGAGTTGCAGTTGTACGATTTTTCTCTTGTTTAGTCTTTCTGGTACTTTATCTTGTTCCCTACCCTTGGAGGAGGTGCGCTCTCTTGGTTATCTATTGGTTACGGTGTGACTTCCTGGAATCATTCTTTATGTCAAAGGTTAAAGTGCTCAGGGGTGGCTTTATGCCTATGGTTGGGTGACAATGGTGTAACATTGTCTATGGTTAAACGAGCACATCAACATTATTATAACAGGTTATGGGCCCACACTACCTTCAGACCAGTGTAACCATTGGAAGGTATATCGAGATTTCCTTGTCAAGTTAGTTGTAACATCAGTTGCCACTACAACTAGGGTTTCGGATTTTGCAGCTGCAACAAACCCTAAACCTAAATTCTTGGGCACTTCTAGTGAAACATTGGACCTAATTTTTGGGTATTCTAGTGCACCCTAGACTAACACACCCTTTGGTGCCCTCAACCAACAAAAACATCAATTTTGAGTTTTTGGGTCAAAGTCAAAGTCAAAAGTTAACTGGTCAAAGTCAAAGGTTGACTTTTGGTAAAAATTGATTTTTGTGGTCAAAGTTGAAATTTCAGGGTTTCTAGCTTGTTCTAATCATTGAACCTTTTTTTTTTTTCCAGTTTCTAACCTCTTATTGTCAAGATGGTGTCTAGTTTCAGATTAAAAGACAAGCTGAATGATACTACAAATTTCATATGTATGTACTTGTATATGTTTTCAAGTTATATCATCTAGCAAAGCATGAATGTGTTTGCAGGGGATGTACAAGAGACCTTGTCCAAGTAGTGATTTTGAATTCAGTACATTCATAGGAACAAGCACACCCTCCCTAATAGTGAAGACTCCAAGTTTGATTATTTAAAAATTGATATGTCTCTAGCTATTATGACATTATTACGATCTTATGCTGCATCTTGATCTATTGAAGTTATGATCATTATACTAACCCATTAATACTAGAGATACACTTGTTGATCTCCTCTCTAGGAGATATTCTTGTTCTTATGTAAATTCTTATTGTTTACAATATGAATTTGATCTCCTTTAGGATATGTTCTTGGTTACTGACCTAGACTCCATGCATGATATCTTCTGTGGAGGATACCATGGAGATTTTGTTGTTCTTGTTTCTTGTTCTAGGCAGGTAACAAGAGGTAAATCTAAGAGGGAGTCAGACTCAGAGGGAGTTAGTGATCAAGAAGAAGCCAACATAGTTTTGTGACACTTTGTAGAATGCAAAGGGGCATGCAATAGATGGAATCATGGTCCGAGGATTCTCTCAGATAGAGGGAGTTAATTTCAAAATTTGAGATGAAGGATCTTGACTAGATATATTGGGATTGGAAGCGTGGCTGGTACCATATAAGAGCTTTAATGAGGAGACTGGAAAGGTTTAGCATGATGGAAAATAAGTCCATGGTCACACCTATGACGACACATCTAAGGAAGTTGTGTGATGGGATAAACATTTGCTTTGCAGATAGCACCTTGTGCCAATATATGGTTGAGCCATGACCGTATTATTGGGTTACATCACAACATGGAGGTACCTATGTAGTGGTATAAATATATATGATTGATATCCTATGATGAAGTATGGATGCGGGGATATACCATTTTTGGATTATGAGTGCAGAAGACAAATCTAGCACCTGGGGTGCTACTTTAGCTTGGGATCGAGCAAGATTTCCAGACAAGCATGGAAGCAGATATTTGTAGAACTCAGTCATATATTATAGCCAGTAACAAAAGATATGAAGAAGGGTGGATTTTTGAAGGATCTTGCAGAACTTCATTAGAGGCATGGTGCAGGAAGGAGCAGTGAGGCTCAATCACATATCCACAGATAAGAAGATAAATGAAATTTGCACTAAGCCTTTGTCTGAGATAAGTTTGGAAGGAATGCAAATGTTTCCCTAGGGGAGTATTGATGATTGCAACATCGTGTCAATATTCTAATATTGATCAGATGGACTTGATCATGTAGGAATATGCATAGATGCAATATTCAACAGACTGAAGATTCAAGTTGCTGCTAGATCTCCTATGTGTGAATTGTATCGGGCCTTGAAACTCTCATGAGTAGGTGAGTAGCCCCGATAATCATTGGGCCTGTTGATATTATGGTAGCTTCGGGAGGTATGAACCTCCATTGTGACCTTTGACAAGATTAGAATGTTCCAGAAGAAAGAAAAGAAGTGAACATAACCCTAGAAAAGATGTCGACTGAGAGAGATAATTAATATGAATTAATTAGTACCCAGAATGAGAAGTTGGCCCAGGCAGTATACCATGATTACTATAAATACAGGGTTCCAGTCTTTCATTTGACACACTTCTCAGAATTGCAAACATGCACTTGTGTACACTGCAGTCTGGCAGTCTTGTGCGCAAGTTCTGGAGAAGGTGTTGCCGCCAATTTTGAAGCCTATTGCTTATATCTTTTGGGTTGGACTCTCTGATCAGCTTTGGTTACTTCTTGCTTGGTGCATTAGCCTTGCTTGGCTATTAGATTGCTACCAGGATTCTTCTATATGTTAAGGTCAAGGTGCTCGGAGGTTGGCTTCGGCCTATGGTTGGGTGACAATAGTGATATTGTCAATGGTAAAACGAGCATATTCTAACAGGTTATGGGCCCACACCTCATTCACTCAGTCTAACTGCTGGAAGGAAGCATAACCATTATAATATTAATCTCGCTAAAGGACTGCCACTAGGGTTACTAGCAGGAGTAACTTCCAAGACACTGTCGCTAGGGTTACTAGCAGGTGTAGTTGCAGAAACCCTAAAACCCCGATCCAACACCTTGTGATGGAACATCTCGTTCAAGAAGAAGGTATTAAAGTGTGCCTTAGTCCAATGTATCTCTTGGCACTTTCAGAAGGCAGAAAATTCAAAGTTGAAGTTTTGGATCAAGGCACGACCAACCACTAGTCAACCAAAGACATGAGTGAAAAGACTAGTTACCTACACTATTCAACACTCATAGGAACGATTGAAGATGACATGTGGATAATTGATAGTGGATATTCTAGGCACATGATGGGAGATCAAGCCAGACTCTCAAGTCTAAATGAGAAGAATACATCCTACAAGGTAGAGCTTGGAGACAAAAGCACTTACCCAGTCGAAGGATTTGGACAAGCCTCCATCAAGTTGAAAACATGTAATAATGTTCATTTGAGCAATGTCTTATATGTACCTTGTTTAGAAAATAATCTTGTATCCATATCTTGCCTAGAAGACAAAGGAAACATAATAGCTTTTGTAGATGGAAAAGTGTTATCTTGGCATAAAGACTCCAACATAGAGAATTCTAGGGTTATTGGAACCCGTGAAGGAAATCTATATAGACTACTAGAACAAAATGAAGAATCTCTTGTACATGATGAAGTCAATTCCAATGAACTTTGGCACATAAGGTATGCTCATATTAACTATCAAGCATTACCTTTTCTCAAAAAGATGGTTGAAGGAATACCAGAATTGCAGTCTACACATGAAGGAATTTGCAAAGGATGTGCTCTTGGAAAGAATGTCAAGAAACCATTTCTAAGCAGCAACAATAGATCTAAGGAGATTCTAGATCAAATACACATAAATTTTTGCGGTCCGATGCGAGTCAAATCTCTAGGAGGTTCTATTTACTATGCAATCTTCATAGATGATTATTCAAGAAAAACTTGGTTATATATTCCGAAGACAAAGGACGAAGTATTCAACAAGTTTCAAGAATTCAAAGCAGAGATAGAGAACCTCATGAACAAGAAAATAAAGACCTTAAGAACGGATAATGGAGGAGGATACACATCAAAGGAATTCATTGCATTCTGTAAATCAACAGGGATTAGGAGGGAGCTGACTGTTCCTCATAATTCTCAACAAAATGGTGTAGCAGAAAGAAAGAACAGATCTATTGAAGAAACCGTGAAGTCACTACTAAACGATCAAGGTTTATCCATGTTCTTATGGGGAGAAGGAACCATGACATCAATATATGTCCAAAATAGAATTCCTCACCACATACTGAAGGACATGACTCCAGAAGAATCTTTCTCAGGTAAGAAACCTAATGTGGAAAACCTAAGAATATTTGGATGTCCTGTTTACTCTCACATTCCCAAGGACAAAAGGAATAAATTAGAACCCTCGTGAAAGAAGGGCATATTCGTGGGATATAGCGAATCATCCAAGGCTTATAGAATCTATATTCTGGAACAACATAATATTGAAGTTAGTAGAGACGTGACCTTCAATGAAAAGATGGCTTTCAAGAAATCCATAGAAGAAACTATATAAGAAGAAGAGCATGAAGAGCCTATTGAAGAAAGCACATAAAACCAGAATGACGAAAAGGAACAACCTGATCATCCTATGCAACCATGTGAGACCATTGATTCAGACACCGTACCTAAGAACAAGAAACGACCAGCTTGGCTTGAAGCTACCTTACAAGAAGAAGAAAGACTTAAGGCCCCAGATGGGACATTCAGAAAAAGTAAGAAGCCTAAAATATTCTCAAGCATGTATGACAAAGCTTCTAGATGAAGAACCTACCACGTTTGAAGAAGCCATTCAAAAGAAACAATGGAAAGAAGCTATGACAGAAGAACACCAATCCATCATGAAAAATGATGTATGGGAAATTGTGCGTAGATCTGAAGAAAAATCAGTGGTAACCTCAAAATGGGTATATAAGATCAAACATGTAGCAGATGGAAGCGTGGATAAATATAAAGCAAGGTTCATAGCTAGAGGTTTCTCCTAGAAGGAGGGAGAAGACAATGACAAACCATTTTCTCCAGTTGCTAGATATAGTTCCATTAGAGCTATCATATCTCTTGCCGCTTCCATGGGATGGAGTTTACATCAGATGGATGTAAAAACAACTTTCCTCAATGGAGCAATCGAAGAAGAAGTATATGTTGAATAGCCTCAAGGGTTTGAAGTACATTCCAAATACACTCATGTTTTTAAAATAAATAAATCCTTATATGGACTCAAGCAAGCTCCAAGAGCTTGGTATGCCAGAATAGACAACTATCTAACAATACTTGGTTTCTCCAAAAGTCATGTAGATCCAAACCTTTACTACAAAGTCATGAACAATGCACCTATGATTCTACTACTATATGTTGACGATCTATTCCTAACAAGTGAAGAGTTTCTCATCATCCAGTGAAAAAAGGAACTAGCTTCTTAGTTTGATATGAAAGATCTTGGTCTCATGCATTATTATTTGGGACTAGAAGTATGGAAGAAGCATGGTGAAGTATTCCTTGGATAAGGAAAGTATGCAATAAAGATTCTCCTGAAGTTTGGAATGATGGATTGCAAATCCATGCACACTCCTATGACTACAAACATAAGAAAAGTAAGAGATTCAGATTTTGATCCATTAGATCCATCACTATATCGACAATTGATTGGGTCATTGATGTATTTGGTAAATACTTGACCATACATTTGCTTTTCTTTGAACACACTAAGCCAGTTCTAGGTGGAACCTAGACATGAGCATTGGATAGCTGCAAAGCATGTCCTAAGATATATTTGTGGGACAATAAACTATGGTCTAAGATATACCGCATCGAGTGATATACAACTTCATGGATTCACAGATTCAGATTGGGTAGGAAGTGTAGAAGACAAAAAGAGTACTTCAGGGATGTGTTTCAGCTTGGGCTCCACTATGATATCTTGGGGCAGCAGGAAACAAAATTTTGTCGCACTCAGCACAACAGAAGCATAATATATCGCAGCATGTGAGGCATCCACAGAGGCAATATGGCTGAGAAAGCTAATCTTCAATTTATTTGACCAGGTTCTAGATTCAACCATAATACACTGTGACAATCAGAGTTGTGTAAGGCTATTAGAACACCCAATGTTTCATTAACGGTCAAAACATATTGATATCAAATACTACTTTATTCGAGATAAAGTCCAGGAAGGATAAGTAAAGCTCCAGTATATCCCCACAGATGAGAAGACAACAAATATCCTGACAAAGCCTCTGTCCAGAATAAAGTTGCATATTTTCGAGACAAATTGGGGATCGTGAAAATAACTCCCTTAGTCAAAAGGGAAGAAATGAATCTCCAGGTTGGGAGGGAGCACTGCCATTTTATTGAATTAAGGACAATCATTTTCAAGTTTGAAAAATGGTCCATCTTGGGCAGTTCCTTTCCAGATTCGGAAAGTGGTTTGAGATTTTTGACAGATAGGCATTTTCCAGTTCGGAAAATGGTCCAGATCGAACGGTCATTTTTGTAATGAAAATGGTTTGATGGATTGATGATGTACCATAGACAACTATTTCCCATTGTGGTTAACATGGGGAATGGTCTAGGGCAGTCTCTCTTCTTGAGGGTTACTCAAGAATACTGGCCCACCTTGCCGGACAATGATTTCCCATTGTGGTTGACATGGGGAATGGTCTGTTTTGGAGGTTGGTGCAGGACAGTCATTTCCTTAGGATATGGTCTAGACAATCATTCCTTAGGGTGGATTCATTCTCTCCAGGTTGCACTTTGTTTAGTGTCGTAGGAATGGCCCAGGGTGGGGAATGGTCCAGGTTCAACAATCAGAGACATGCATTCCTTATTGTAGACTCATTCTCTTCAGGTTGCACTTTGTTTAGTGCTGAAGGAATGGCCCAGGGTGGGGAATGGTCCAGGCTAAGAAATCAAGAAAATTATTCTTCCTTGCTTGAGAAGAATAGTCCAGATAGCCTATCATTGATGTTCTACTATGAGGGAAGATTCTCTTTCAGATCTTACATATGTGAGTGAAAGAATGGCCCAGACGATTCAATTTATATCATAACAATATTTTCTATGCAGATTGATATCAGATGATTGTTATAAAGACTGCATGTCTCTAGATAGTAGAGATATGCTATTGTGGTGGATATGTTCCACTGTTTGTGACTATGTGTCACAGTTTGAGTAGTTGTGTACTACCATGGATAAACACAATTGTGTTCTATCAATTGATATTGTACTTGTTGTCATGGAAATTATCCATTTGAATAATAATGACGGTGCTCGTGATGCTACAGGTTGAATGGTTTGTTTGTTCTCAAGACCATTATCGGTTATACCTCCCTAGCTAGGAGGGAGTGTTGATATTATGGTAGCTTCGAGAGGTATCAACCTCCATTGTTACCTTTGACAAGATTAGAATGTTCCAGAAGAAAGAAAAGAAGTGAACATAACCCTAGAAAATATGTCAGCTGAGAGAGATAATTAATATGAATTAATTAGTACCCAGAATGAGAAGTCGGCCCAGGCAGTCTGCCGAGATTACTATAAATACATGGTGCCAATCTTTCATTTGACACACTTCTCAGAATTGCAGACAGGCACTTGTGCACACTATAGTCTGGAAGTCTTGTGCACAAGTTCTGGAGAAGGTGCTGCCGCCAGTTCTGAAGCCTATTGCTTCTATGTTTTGGGTTGGACTCTCTGATCAGCTTTGGTTACTTCTTTCTTGGTTCATTATCCTTGCTTGGATATTGGATTGCTACTAGGATTCTTCTATCTATCAAGGTCAAGGTGCTCATAGGGTGGCTTCGGACTATGGTTGGGTGACAATAGTGATATTGTCAATGGTAAAATGAGCACATTCTAACCGGGCTAACTCTATCTCCATAGGAACTGGGCTATAGACCAAAGGAGATAGGGAGAATCTACATTCAGAGTAGATGTTCCTCGATGTAGTCTTCGACAAACTGAAGAATCAAGGTACTTGAGGTGCAATTCCACGTGTCCAATATCATCGAGCTTAATACATTCATGGAGTGATCCTATGAGAGGATCACCATGAGGTATTTGTGGCTCCAATGTGGTCATAATTCTTTTTATGGGACAAGAATGAACCAAGGTTATAGACACATGTGTCTGATAGTATCGAGCTAAATGCATTCATGTGTGATCCTATGAAGGACCAACTATGAGGTGAATGTGGCTCCGATGAGGTCATGATTCTTGTCATGGGACAAGAATGACCCGAGGTGCTAGACATATGGTGGTGGAGGTGGATCATCAATATAGCTAAATGAGGCTCATGTATATTGTGATATTGTCTATGACAGAAGAATACCAAGAACAAGTATGACAATATATATTTGATGATTGCTACCAAATGATGTTGATAGTAATGATGATACTTATGATATTACTCACGACATGGGTGTAGCCATGGGTGAGCAAGTCATGCAGGTGTATCCCATGACCATGATGGTGACACACACTACGAGGTGTATCTCTAGTGTTCTCTAGCGGGTTGTGGCCCCTAGATGAGATTGACAGGTCCACATGGGTGTAGCCATGTGTGACGTGATGATGCTACCTATATAATGGTCTACAAGACTATGTGAGTCTTTTCCATACCATGTGAAGATGGATGGATGTGTTTGAGACCATTAATACCTCCCTAGATAAGAGGGAGTGTTGATATTATGGTAGCTATGGGAGGTATTAACCTCCATATGTAACCTTTGACTAGAATAGAATATTCTAAAAGCAAGAGAAACCCTAAACAAATGTGTCAAAACTGTAGAAGACATGTCGACTCAACAAAATATATATTATCCTCCAGGAAGACAAATTGGCCCAAACAGGTGACAAAACCACTATAAATAGAGGACGTCTTGGATCATTTTTTCACTCACTCACATACTCCCAGTCACCCAGAAACAATGTACAAGTTTGGAGGAGGAGCAACAACAACTGCAGTTGTACGATTTTTCTCTTGTTTAGTCTTTCTGCTACTTTCTCTTGTGCGCTACCCTTGGAGGAGGTGCGCTCTCTTGGTTATCTGTTGGTTATGGTGTGGCTTCCTAGAATCATTCTTTCTGTCAAAGGTTAAGGTGCTCGGGGGTGGCTTTATGCCTATGTTTGTGTGACAATGGTGTAGCATTGTCTATGGTTAAACGATCACATCAACATTATTGTAACAATTACTATAATTCAAGGACATATTAATTGTTAAACAAGAACATTACAAGTTGTCTTGCATTGTATATTGAAATAGAATGAAAGACCATTTAAAAGTGGGACACAATTTTGGTTTTGAAATCAATGATTTCATAAACTATTTCATCCAATAAGCCAAATTTGTGATCTTATGCAATGTAGGGGGCTTATTTCAAAATTGTGACCACTAAAGAAGACCTCTGGCACGGTTTCGAGTTCATATTTCAAGCCATGGTTGAACATCGACAAAGCATGGGGAAAACACCATTTGCCCCTTTGAACGACATGGTAAATAAAATCAACAGACTTTAATTGTTGATTACTTGTAAAATCCATTCACTATTGATTTTGCCCATAAATGAATGTGTCTAATTGTTTTAATCAAGAGAGCAACAAAATAATGGGGCCAACAGTGGATAACAACCCCATGATGGTGGAGTGCAACCTAATTATGTCTGTGTTCAGCTTGGCCATGACGATATTATGGCTATAAAATCAAAAGTATGGATTACGATTATTAATATTTAGTTGCATATGGTGTACTTATAACTTTTCTTGTTTCAATGGCATAGCATGTAGATGAGGATGATCAACGAGAGGAGGAACACATGGAAACCAAACCAATGGTATTGTCTAGTTAACTTGATAAAGAACATTGTAATGATAATTGTATTAATGAACTACTTCTATGAATAATAACTAACCATATCAATTTAACCCTTTTTGTCATTGTAGTCAATTTTCCTTTGCAACAACCTGGATGTCGTGGAGAGTGCATGACTAGACATAGAATGTGTTAGAGCATGCATATTCGACCAACACCAACAGAGGCCCCAACAATTGAAGGGGATCGAGAAATGGATGAGCCAATAATAAAATCTATACAAACAAAGAAACAAAAAAAGAAGTGATTGTATATATTATGGGACACATGTATAATGGAAACATATTTTGATGATAAGATTTATTAATATAAACTATTTGTTGCTATAATTTATATTTTTATACCTTCTTACTGATCTCTAAACTGTCACAGATATTCCACTATAACATTTCATCACAATAAATCTAATAAATAAAATTGAAATCTACGTTATGAAAGTTAATTTCTTTTGTAACGTCCCCCAACCCAACTGAGGAACATTACGGTGTAGAATACTCATAAATTAAAAATTTACGACAAACTAATTTATTTCCTGTAGCTTTCATGCTACAAATTACAACCAGATTTAACTATTACCATTATTTACATGCACCTACAACATGTTAAAATAGATATGAAATGAAACTAATAGACTAAATTACAACAACATATGAATCAATTTCATACACAAAGTTCATGCACAACAATTTAGCTCATAAATAACACAACAACAAGATAAAACACTTACCTTTCAAAATAGTTGTGCAACCAAATCTACAACTATCCTGATTTTCCACCATCTCTCTTCCTCTCGACCTACCCAACCCAGGGAATGTACCCCTTCACTTATCTTAGTCCCTCGGACATGCCATTCATTTATTAGTGTCTCTCTGGGACATGTAACCATAAATCTCTCTGCTGGGAACTCCATGGAACTCACTACTAGGAAAACTACCAAAACAAATAGTAGAAAACACTTGTTGTTACAGTGAAACTCACACATGAGTTCACTCTTTAGTCTTGATAATCCGTCTCTTCAGTCTTCAGCTCCAAAACGCTCAAAAAATGCTCCAACATGCTCTAAAATTCACCCTCCATGGATGCTCCAGCTCCAAGCTCTCTTTTCTTGCTCTCTACTTGTTGTTCATGCAAAAAACTAAATGTGTAAAACTACTGTAGCTGTCCATATGAATTTCCTCTGCTTTGGCTTGCTTTCTTGACTCACACACTTCCCCAAACTAATTGCACTCATCCCCCATGCTCCCAATAACTATGGGATGTGACTTCTCATGAGTCAGACCCACCCCATTACATGCATTCAATGATTGGCTTTGGGGATACTCAATTAGAAAATAGAGTTTAATACACAATGATAATAAAATTCAGAAATGTGGGTGGATTAATAGACATGGGTAGTTCCCCCTTGGACCCCTCTTAGTCATTCCCTTAGACCTTCCCCTCTCTTTTGTATTAATTCAACCCCCATATCTGTCCATGTCCCCTTAGCAGTTGGTATCACATTTTATTATTAAAACATAGAAATACAATTCACATATTACAACACTTGGCTGTAGCCACCTATTATATCTACATTAAGCATTAATTATAGTGGGGATTATAGTGGGGATGTTACACCTTTAGATTCTATAATATTTAGTTACTAATTTTCTGCTTATGCATGAAATATATAAAATGAAAAAAATAGAGAACAGTAAAATAAAATCACACACCATCCACAAAATAACACAAAGTTTTTCTCTGGGAAACCATTACTGGAGAAAACCCATCTAGAAGGTGAGGTTTCTCTGCTCTCTTTTCTTTGGTATGGAAATAATGCAAGTACGAAGGAGATGCACTCTCTATGGATTCAGATGAGACATGTGGCTTGTTATGATGTTATAAAACATTAACCCCCTTTGTTATGCTCTCTAATTTTCCCACTCCTATTTGTTCTTCTCTACTATTGATCCAGGAAGATCTAAAAGACAAAAAATTCAAAGTCCTCCAATCTCAACAAAAATAGTTCCAAGTCGAAGAGCTTGTTGAGAGATTTTCGATGGTGTAAATGATTCGTTAAACAGAGTCCATATGGAAAATTTATGGCCGATCAAAGTTGCGGTCAACCAAGTCAAAGTCAAATTGTTGACATCAAAATCCGTATAGATGACGTCAACATTCGACCGTACAGAGATGAAATCAACATGTTGACATGGTAGCACGATAGGCTACCATGTGGCATGCTGATTTGGCACTTTTGGTGCCCACATGGGACAATTGGTAGGTGACACGTGGCACCCAAGGTGGCACCACCCAAGGGCCGCCATATGGCCTCCTGAAAAAGCGACATGTGGCAGTTGAGTCAACATTGATTGGGCAAGAGAAACAAATGGTAGGGTGCCACATGGTCCAATAACAGGGCACCATGTGGCACCCCTGAAACGCCCAATGAGGGCCCAAAACCAAAATGTTTTTTTTTTTTTATATATGCTAGGCCGGATCCGAAAGTCGAACGACCGACGACCAAAAAATCCGGTGAACAGTTAACGGTGGAACCAAATCCATGCATTGGTCACGTTAATAGTTGGTGCAGGTCTAAAACCAACGAGAAATTTACCATATCAAAAGTTTGGTTATAACAATGTATGGTGGTTCAATGATATATATATGGTGGTTATATATATATATATATATATATATATATATATATCGTTGTAACTTGAAACTAAAATGGGGAGCCTGTAGGTTTGACCCTGGGTCTCCCCAACCACAAACTCTAATATTACATTCAATTGCCAATGAACCAAACATAGGGGCTTGGTAAATCCACCCGAAGATTTTCAATTTAAACCCAATCTATTGCCAAGAAGAGGGGGTCCACGCCCAAGTTTCGTACAAGAACACTTTTCAATGTAGATTCAGTCATTATTGCAGGATGCAGTGGCATGATTTACGAGGCGAAGAGCCTAGAAGGGACCTAGGATGAGCAATGTTAGAATTTCATGATTTGACCGTCATTTCTACATGATTTCTTGCCACAAATCCACTGGTGCAGTTAGATTTTCCATCCGGGTAGCGGATCTGTAGGCCATTTCCAGTTTGAGGTATAGCCATGTAATTTATGCCAATTTATTGCTGAGATAATATAAAGCTTCTCCTCTTTGGAGCAGGCCCGAAGAGATAGTCCATTGTTGGGACGAACTCCATTATCATGTCTCGTGTTCTTGCTCTTCTTCTGATCTTTTCTCCATGATTATGTTTTCTTTAATCATGTTGCACATAATATTTTATTTATGCTCTTAATGCAATTCATGTAAATTTCATCGATGCAAAGATCATGGATCATGTTGGTATCAGAGCGGTCTTCTTTGACTTGAATTGTGAGTGTGAATGCTTACCAAGGCCAAGCTCAAAGTAGGTGAAGGAAAACATAAGACTTTCAACCCAAATATTGGATGTGCAACTCGAAGAAGGAAAATGGAGGGTGAAGAACTTCGTGCAGAGAATGAGAAGGCTTTCCACATAGATTTCTATTGGATGTTAGGCATGGTATAAAAAATGTTTGTAGATTATGAGAAGAGAGTGGGCAAAAAGGAGAAGAAGAATAAATCTAAAGAAGAGGATAATGCTTCAGTGAACCATGGAATTGGAGGAGATATTCCTGAGCCTCTGTTATCGGAAAAATTGGTATGTGCAGATACAAACTAATCTCCCTAACTTCAACAAGAAATTAGAACAAAACAGAGCAGAATACAAGATTCTCCTTAGATTTCATTGTAATGTAAACTAGTTCAAAGAGGGACAAATGACATACCTTTTAAACGTCATTTGATCCTCGCTAGTATCATCCTTGCTCCATCTTTGGATTTGTGGATTGCTGAACCTGTTAAGAAGCACAAACCAACAAAGAGAAAGAACAATGATATATATATATATATATATATATATATTCCAATGAATCCTATGCATAAGATCAAGGAGTTATACAATAAAAATGGAGACACTTTTATAGGGAAGAAATGTATCACTGCATCATATTGATGAAAGTGGAGAATACAACCTATAACTTGATTTTTCAAGGTTCCTTCCAATGGCCCTTTGCTTCAACACACACACCTTTGCTCTAATGATTTTGATGAAGAGTATTCACAACTTGACTTGGAAAGCTAAAGCAAAGCTATCACAAGTATAATCTTCAACATAATTCTTTATGAATAAGCAAGCCTAGCCTTTCCCATGAGATATCCCTCTTTATATAGTGTGAGAGAGGGATGGATGAGGAGATTAGGATGATCCCACTAAATCAGAGAAGCGAGTAAGATCCAAATTGATCGGAGGCCACCTCATATTCTAGAAGATTCGATTCTAGAACTTTTGTGAATTTCACCTTTTTCCCTTGTTTGAACATCGTCGCACCCTAAGCACAAGCAACCTGTGGCGATGCTGCACTCCAATTTGGTGCAACATGCGATGATCAAGCATCATCGCACCCCAAGCATTTAGCAGGGTGTGACGATCTCCTTTAATAGGGTTTTTTAAGAAAATAAAGATGATTCAATTCCTCATGGAGAAAGTCTCATTTAGTAGCTTCAGGGAATAGAGAAGTGAATCATACACATATCGTTAGTTGATAACAAGGGTGACCAAAATAATGTTTAACAACCTCCATCACCATATTCAAGTTCAAGCTCTTCTTCCTCTTTCTCTCATTGTCATCATTCTAGTTTTCATCCAAGTACTTCTAAAAATACATTGTTGAAACTATACATGAAATTTAATTTGCCCATATTTAATGGAGAAGCTAATGCAGATAAGCTTAGTAATTGGATCAGAAAAATCGAAGTTTACTGCCGTGTACAATAGATTGAAGAGGAAGAGGTGGAGATCTAGGTGGTTTGTCTTCGGTTGGAAGGCACAACCCTTGTATGGTGGGAGAGAAAACATCAGAAAGGTAGCAAACATAATGGTAAACTCCTTTCTCCATGGTCTAAATTTACATTTGTGTTGAAAAATAATTTTTTTCCATTGGGTTATGTTCAAAAATCCATGGTGGAATCGAAAAACCTAAGACAGGGTAAAGGTCATAGTGTTCATAGTTTCACAGAGGAGTTTAGGAAACAAGAACTTGCATTGAATATTCCTTTATATTCTCATGAAAATTTGATGAAGTATATTGGTGCACTTCACAGTTACATTCAACATACATTATTATTGCTTAACCCCACAAAATTAGATGAGGTATGTGTGCAAGCAACTCACCTTGAAAGCAGGCGAAAGAATGTACAAGAAGATCACAAGCATTCAGAAAACCATTTCAAAAGGAAAGGAAAAGGAAATGATAAGAGGACAACTACAACAAAGAAAAAGGGAGAAAAATCATCTTTCACTCATTGCTAGATAGATGGGAATGATGATGAGCATTGTTGGAAGCTGAATTCAGAGTTAAGACCGAAGCGATTTTGTGGCAAAGGGAAGCAAAATATTGTTGCTACCATGCAACAAGACCTAGGTTCTGACTCATGTGATGAGGAAAATATCACAACAGTTGGATTACAAGGTAAAGTTTATTTGCATGCTAGTTCAAGTTCTAAAATTCCATCTCTTGAAAATGATAAAAGAAGAAGTGAATTATTACACATAGTAGTAGTGACGAAACACACAAAAGTGGAAACTCTATTTGATCCAGGCTCACAAGTTAACTTGATATCTGAAGAGATTATAAAGAAATTGGGATTAACCACAAGACCTCAATAGAAACCTTACCCTCTTAGTTGGGTGCATGATAATGCAAAACTTTAGGTTACCAGTTAGTATAGATTGAGGTTTTCTATTGCTTCTAAGTTGATTGCTGAGGTTGATTTGGATGTGGTTCCTTTCGATATCTGTGGTATTGTATTATGGAGTCCTTATCTTTACGACAAAAAAACTATCTTCTTCCGGAAAGAGAACAAATACATCTCACAAAAAATGGAGTGGAGTATATTGTTAGAGCTCACAACATGGAAGCTAACCAATCACTTATTAGTGCAGGTCAAATAAAGAGAGCCATAAATACTTGTAAGAACCTTGTGCTTACAATTGTAAAAACCAAAGAGCCTGATAAGTCTAATGCTCTCGATGCTTTTAATCCTTTACATAAAAATGAAATGCTTGAGATGAGACAAGTCTTTCAGTGGGGGGGGCAGACAGAAAAGGGCCTTTGACACTTTGGGAGAAAAGATCAACCCCACACCAATACTAGTTCTACCAGACCTTCAACAACCATTCAAGGTTGCAACCAGTACTGGTGCAGATTCCATGAGAGAAAATATACTTTTTAGACCTCCTAGTTTTGCATCTATTGTTTTTAAGAATGCTCATGTTAGCTATGTTGAAAAATATGCTATTGACAAAGTCTTCAAAGATGTATTTGAGAGGGAAATCCATGGTTTGCAGGTGAAAATATTTTGGTTACAGGAGAAACTATTCTACCATTTGGGTAGACTTTGTATTCCTACCATTAAGAAAGCGCATGTAATTTGATAAGCTTAAACTTCTCTTGTATTTAGGCATTTTGAGGTAGAGAGTATTTTAATACATTTGTTGAGGTTATGTTTTCCTCAAATGGAAGTAATTGTAAACATGATTGTAAAGGGGTGTGTGTTGTGCATTTGTAATCCCACTAATAGAAAATTGGGGCTGTACACACCACTCCCTGTTCCTTCTCATCCTTGGAAGAGTGTCTCCTTGGATTTTTTAGGGGGGTTTTCTATGTCAAAAATGGGTCATGAATACTTGTATGTAGTAGTGGATAGGTTTAGCAAGACATGTATCTTGATGCTATGTAAAAAAAATATCACTCCTGAGCGAATCACCCACCTTTTCTTTCAACATGTATGGGTCCAGTTTGGACTACCCACATCCATTATCTCAGATCGAGACACTCGATTCCTTGGAAATATTTTATGGAGAATGATGGACACTAAGTTGAAGAGGAGTAATGCTTTCCATCCATAGACTGACATATAGATAAAGTTGGTTAACAAAACAATGGTTCATTTGCTTCGAGGCTACTGCAACAAACATCCTAAGTTGTGGTATGACAAGCACATAGTTGATCACTAGTTTCAAGTGGGAGATCAAGTGTGGCTCCACATAAGAAAATTTCAGTTGAAGGGAGAAGGAAAGAATCTCAAGCCCATCAGATATGGACCCTTCACCATCTTGGAGAAAATTGGCACAAATGCCTTTCACCTCAATCTACCACTGCACATGCAGATATAATAAGTTGTAAACGTAGAGAACCTGAAACTTTATGAGCCTCCAATGATCAGGGATTAGAAGGAGAGTATTTTGGTACTTTAAGTGGTCGAGTTTTCTCATGAGTACTTGGACGAGTTAAAGGAAGATATCATCCTGGACAGACAGATGATAATTTCATGCAGAGGTGATGTTGAATATATTTGAGTGGGCCTTAAGGGCACACATCCAAGTAAAACATAGTGGATCGAGAATGAGAGAGTGAGGGAGAAATTCCCTCGCCTTCATGTTGATTGATAAGGATTTTGGAGACCCAAAAGCTTCTTAGTGGGGAGGAATGATCCAGGATGATCTAAAATGCCAAAAATTAAAAGTCCTCTAATCTTAGCTAAAGCAATGCCAAGTCAAAGAGCTCATCGAAATATTTCTGACGACATGAACGGTTTGTCAAACGGATTCCATATGGAAAAGTTATGGCCATTCAAATTTGTGGTCAAACAAGTCAAAGTCAACCTACTGACATAAGCATTTGTGAAAATGACGTCGACAGTCGATCATATAGAGATGATATCAACACGCTGACTTGAAAACATGATAGGATGCCATCTGGCATGTTGATTTGGCTCTTTTGGTGGCCACATGGGCCAATTGGTAGGTGACACATGGCACCCTTAGGAAGCACCACATGGCACCACCTAAGGGCCACCACGTGGCCTCTTGATAGAGTGACATGTGGTAGTTGAGTTAGTGCTGACCGGGAAAGAGCAATGAATGGCAGGGCACCACGTGGCACCCCTGAAACGCCTGATGAGGGCCCGAAACAAAAATGGAAAACAAATTATATATGTCAGGCCGACTGACACCAGATCCAGCTGTCGGACAGATCGACAGCCAAAAAATCCTATGAATAGTTAATGATGGAACCAAATACATGCATCGGTCACGTCAATATTTGGCGCAGGTCTAAAACCGACATGAAATTTACCATATCAAAAGTTTGGTTATAACAACGTATGGTGTTTCAACGATTATGGCGGATTTGCAAGACATTTCCAGTTTGAGGTATAACATGTAATTTATGGAAATTTATTGCTAAGATAATATAAAGCCTCTCCACTTTGAATCATGCCCAGAGATGTAGTATATTGTTGGGATGAACTTCGTTATCATGTCTTATGTTCTTTCTCTTCTTCTCATATTTTCTCCATGATTATGTCTTCTTTAATCATTTTGCACATAAGCTTTTATATATTCTCTTAATGCAATTCATGTAAATGTCATCGATGAAAATATCCCGGATCAACTATGGAACAAAATACAATAACATAGAATGGAACCCCTTCTCCTCCTAGTGGCCTGATATTTAACATAGCCGGATAACTGTCTAGGGTTAGTTTTTTGACTTCCTCAACCCTCAATTGTGATAAGTTTTTGGACATTCTAGAATATTCTTGAAAGTCCTCACGTGGCTATCCCCATATGCATGAGAAATGAGGTTGACGTGGCATCCTATCGTACCATGGTGGTCAACACGATAGGTCAACTTGCGGGAGGCATAAATTTTCCATACAAGCTTCAATTGATGCTATTTTTGCTCCATTGGATAGGTCTCGATGTGTTGAATAATGTAACGGGGTCCAAGATACTATTGGGAAAGTTTTGACCCCAAAAAATTCCATTCGTTGAGATGAACAAAGTTTGCTCACAAAAAGAATATTCAATATAAATAGGATAATACACAGAAATCCATACAGGATAATAATAATTTGAATAATGAATATTATATGAGATGACATTACAATGAGAAATAAGGGCCTTATATACCCACATAGGGTGCCCTTTCACGAAGAGATGCGTCCTTTCATTAGGATGTCATAAATCTTCATTATTAATTATTAATTATTATTTATTTGTATTTGTTATTTATTATTATTATTATATATTTATTTATGTTACATTGCCTTCCCCTTAAACATGCTTTGTCCTCAAAGCATAAATACTGAAGGCTTCCCCTTAACTTTTGTTCTGGCTCACACTGTTTTCTTAATATATTTTGTGCTTGTAGTTGCGATACTCGATGAAACAAGATGATATAACCTTTGAATTCCTAAACTGATGTGTTTCATCTTTTGGGGAGAGACCCATCCCAAATCTACCTTCATTGGAACTTCTTGATTATCGATTGTTATAACATGGCTTCTTATTTCAGGCTTCCCTACAAGTTGTCGATTTTGTCTTTGTTCCTTTACAATCTTGTAGTTTAGTTATCGATAAAAAGAAAATTGTTCATATTCCTCTTGACTTTGTTGTTGGTCGTAATGACTCTTGTGATTCAGATGACGATAAGGCACCCAAATCTCTTTTGAATATTGTTTGTTGGATCTCTCTTCAACTCTTGATACTATTGGTAATTCAACTAGATCGATGTTTATTCCCTTCTCTGAGGTCTGATTTTTTTTAACTGTAAGCTTCTTGATTTCAATAGGTTCAAGTATTGTTTCTTCACTGGTCATTGCTTCTTTACTGTAAAATTGTTCTAACCTTTCCTTTTGTGATTTCTTATCGTTCTTCAACTTCTTGATTTGTATGACCAAACTTTGATTATGGTTCTTCAGATGAAAAATTTCCGCATCTTTATCTATGATAATTTTGTCACACTCTTTTTGGATCTCAAATATTGACTGTTGTTTATCCAAAAGTAGAATTTTGGATATCTTATCATGATTTTTTGATGTAGATACTGAATCTAACTTCACTGAGACATCATGTAATGTTATTTTTTTTTCTTCTTGTAAGAAAACATTGATTTGTTTTTCTCAAAGTTTAATATTAAGCTACCCAATGTCTCTAACCAAGTTGAACCGAGGATTATATCAACCTCTTTTTCATATGTAGTTGTAACCTCGAAATTCGATATGAGTTTATAATCTTCGAGTGTCAACAGTAAGTCCTTGATGTCATATCTATTGCCAAAATGGATTTTTGTTTTGATTACACTTGTCTTTGGAATTATTAATTGATTCACCAAATCAATACTGATGTGATTTTTATTCTTATCTGGACAAATGTGGATGCTAATTTATTTTTCTTGAATATTTCCTCTAAATATCAATAATCTGATGCATGTAATTAGATGATTTTTACCATAAAATATTCCTTAAAATCCATTTTTTAATTTGAATTGATCTTATAATTATTATAATATCCCTTTAATAATAATAATCCTTATGCTTTTTGACTTAATATATATCTTCCTCTAATATTCCTTTATACTCTTTTAAGAAAATAATCCTTGATAATTCTTCTTTTTATATATAGAGTTTAAAAACTTTGAATATTTTCTTATACTTTACCAAAAATACTTTTATATTCACTTAATCTCTTCTTTTTTTTCCTTGGCAATTAATGAAAAATAATTTAATATTACCTTCACACTTTCCAAAAAGAACTCTTTTATTTATACTCATTCCTTAACTCACTAAATTTGTGAACTTTTAAAACAACCTCCTTTTTTTTTAATTACAACTTTTGACTTTTTTATTATATATCCTCCTTTTGTATTTTTCACCATATATTCTTCACTTCTTAAAATTAATATAACGTAGAAGTTATTTTTTTTTTCCCTTCTCTTTTGTTTTATCAAAGGTCACGACTTTTTGTTAAACGGTGGCAATTTACCCTTTTACTTCTATGTAAATTGTATGGATTGGTATAATGAACAATGCACTTAAATTCGTACGAAAAATGTTGTATGATGTATGCGCTAGCTGGTAATAATATGTTTTTCTTTATAATAGGAAAAACAAATATTCTTTTCTTTTTCCTTATATATATATTCTTTAATTTTTTTTATCATATATATG
>SNQJ01S0008739.1:115734-128824 GCA_010110895.2 Picea sitchensis
AATATATCCCGCACCCCCACCCCCATTGAGAGTGGGGGTGGGGCTAGGGGATATATTAGAAAACACACACACACACACACACACATATATATATCCCCACCCTCACCCTCACCATCACCCTCTAATATATATATAGATATGTTTTCTCTAATATATCCCTCACTCCCACCCTCTATATATGTGTGTGTGTGTTTTCTCTAATATACCCCCCACCCTCAATATATATTAGAGAAAACATCCACCCTACCCTCATTGAGGGTGGGGGTGGTGGATATATTAGAGATAGTTACATATATTAGAGAAAACATCCCCTCTACCCTTCTTTTTTTAAGTTTGGAGGGATTTTTTATTATTCTTTTTTACAATTTGTTTTTTAAATTATTGTTTTCTGGGGAAATTTTAAAATTTTTCATTTTTTGTTTTTGTTTTTGTTTTCCACATTTTTTAAAGTTTTTTTTTGAATATCTTTTTTCAAATGTGTTTTTGTCTTCATTAAAAAAATGTGAAGATTTTTTCCTTTCTTTTTATTTATTTTTTAATGTAAATTAAAAAAAAAGTTAGTAAATAAATTTTCAAGTGATCATTTATGATCAAATTTTGGGTTTTTTATTTGCGTAGGTATTTGTTTTCAAGACCATAGTTTCAAATAGATCGTAATTAGCTGCATTTTTAATGTTTAGAAAAAACATTTTGCTTTATGTATCGTCACTTTTTTATTTAGGTGTTGATTTAAGGTTTTTCTAAGAAACTATTTTATGTTTTAAGGCCATGCTTGAAAAAAGTTGTAATTTTGACTTGGTTAGAAAAAGTGGTGCTACCGGTAGCACCACATTTTGACTTAGGGGTTGATTTTAAAGTTTTTTTGAGCAACCATTTGATCCTTTAAGCCCATGTTTGAAAAAATTGTAATTTTGACCTGATTACAAAAAAATTGTGCTACTGGTAGCACCACTTTTTGATTTGGGGGTTTATTTTCATGTTTTTAAGGCAAAAATATGGGTTTTAAGGGCTAGAGTTCTCGTTTTTAGGTCACAATGCTTATTAAGTTGGTAACTTTGTTATAAATGCACGATAGTTAAATGTAGGTATCATGTGTTATCTAATCGAATCCTTTCCATTTTGTATGCTGCAAAGTAAATAAGAAATTTAATAATTTTAATTTAGTCTTACCTTTGGAAACTATGAATTTGAGGGTTGATTGCTGGAATAACCAATTTTCTTTTACGTCTAGGCATTCTACTCTTTCCATTCACCACCATTTGCAAAATTTGTATTGCAAATGGAATAAAACAACTTCACATTGTTAAGAGGAGATGTGAATCCGAAATGACGGGGTGCTACATCTCCAATGTTATAAAGTCTTTATAGTTTATGCATATAATTTAGTTAACTTGAGTGAATTCTACTCAGATTGTTCATACATTGTCTTTGAATTTTTTTGAAGAGATTTATATCCTATCTTAGATACAAAATTGTATTTCCCTCAGATGACAATGGTCACAATGCCAACAAAAAAAATGCAATGCAATGTGGTAATTTTTGATAATCTTGTAGTTTACAATACACCTTCCTTATGTGCACAAGGATGACATTTTGGGTTTTAAATCTACAGTGAGGTTTGAACAATAGCTTAAATAGATATATTTGAAAGATGTGTCATGATGAGGAAAATATACTTTAGGAGTGAAAGGAAATCAATGGTCTGGTAGTATGTTAGACCACTCTATAGGACAAACTTTAAAAAAAGTGCATTCCAAAACGACTGATATTCATGTTTTCAAACTGGAAATTTAAAATTATTCATACCAATAGACAGATTTGATGGCCCTCATTTATTATTGTTAATGAAGTCTTGGAGGATTTTGACTAAAGAGTATTCCCTTGTCATGGCATCTTAGTCAAATGAAAGAACTTGTGATTGATGGTTCACCCTTTAGTGGCCCTTTGAGGGTCATCTTACCCATAATACCCCATATCTAGAGTGCATATCTAGACAAGTTTTTACTGACATACTTCAGATCTGAGATACTCATTTTTAAATTTGAATGGTAGACATGGTTGTTTTAATCACAATAATGTATGGCCAAAATGTGTCATGGTTTTAAATGCTAAATACTAAAAAGTCATTTCAAGTACCTTGCAATCTAATGTACTCCAAAAGATCCAATCGATGCCCAAATACCTGAACAATCATATCATTTGTTGTAATGTTCGACATTTTTAAGCACTGGTTGTTTTGAGGGTTTCACTGTGTTGCTTGATAGGCTAACATTTTTCTTATTTCTATTCATTAGTTCAACACATACAATCTCTTTAGTATTTGGCACAACTATGGTCTAAATGAATTAAATTCAAGATCGATGCATTCAAAATTCATCTAGAGATGGTATAGATTCGTGTGTTGAAGTTTGTGTGGTGAGGATTTTTCCAAATTGGAATGGAAAATGTGAGTTTGAGTTTACTGGAAAAAATCCAATCTTGTTACTGATTCTATTTAAACCATTTTTAACACTAGAGATTTGAATATCAAATGAGTAAACAACTTTTCAAATGCTGGTTGCTTTCTGGTAAGGATAACTAAATATCATCATAGTTAATTATCCACTCATATCTCAACGGTAACTCAAACAACAATTCGTTAATGATTTAAGATCCCCACAATGATATTCACAACCACACTTACATAACACAAATTTATATATGCATCTAAGCCACATTTGTTCTTCTATCAAACTACATCTAGTCTCTTTCATTCATTCTCAACAATGAACTTAATTCTTGGCACTTAAGTAAGATATTCACATTGCACACTATTGTATACTTCATGGTTTGAATTTATCTCTCACATACTATTTCAATATTTCAATATGACCATATTTGCTTGATGTAAATGACCTTGCCGTTCTGAGAAACAACTCTTAAAATAAAGGATAAATTACAAAAAAAGTATATATGGACATGGCTTATGAAATCTGATGATCATTTACATTCTTAATATCATTTACGTGCACTTGTACATCAATAATCCTTTGTCACATAAATTATTCGAGCAGGTGTAACTAGAATTGAGTGAAAGAGATCGGTAAAACTTGAATAACTGTTATGGTGAATGGATTTAATATAGAATTGAGATTTGTAAGTTTTCCATTACAAACCTTTCTATAATTTAACTGACAATTTTGAGGGCGAAATTGTGTATTTTATTTTTGTTTAAAATGTGGGTATATTACATTTGGATAGATATTTCTGACATTAATGCTATGAAGATTTATACAGAAATATGTTATTTCACACATATCAATTCTACCTTTTATAAGGGTGAGTGCAAGAAGTTCGTGGCCGAAAACGTGGCAAGGACATTATTAAGAACACACTCGCAGGAACACGTGCGTGTTTTTAGGAATGCACACACGTTTTTATACCTATGTAACATCCCAGTTTTAACCCTTATGAACTATAATGTATTGTGTAATTGTGAGTTAGGTTGGTAAGCCAGTAAAGTCGAAAAGGGGCCAGAGTGCCTAGGAAATGTAACACTTCATATACTTTAATAAAATACACCGCTGGCTGCAAGATAGACAAGGACAAAAGAGATAGGGGGCTATGATTCCACGAGAGAGGGGGTTTGAGGGCTAAGTTCTTTTTATTATTATTTTATTTACCCATAATTGATTTTATGGAAAAAAGGGGTTACATGAGCTTCTTGGGGGAGGCCATGTGGTTCTTGATCTCCAAGTAATTATATAAGCCAATCTTTGGTTTGGGTGGGGGTTCATTGGTTCTTATTCGTTCACTGGTTCTTATCTGTTCACTTGTTCTTATTCATTCATTGTTACACCTTTTCCACTCTTCATTTTTTAGGAGCCTCACTCTTGCTGCATTCGTATGCTCTTGGTCTGAGCATGAATATGAATGGTTGCGTGAGGGTGGCTTGGGGTGAATTTAGGGGATCGTTCTTCCCCTGGTTCATCTTCTTCCCCTTGTTCTCTTGTTCTTCTTCGTCTTCACGGGAAGAGGAGAGCCATCGCTGAATGGATGTAATGATTTTCTGATCATTACATGAGGGAATAGATGCCTGTGTGCATGAGCTTGATGGAAGTTCTGATGGAACTATCCACAACTGAGAGTCCTTGGAGTTTCCAGTAGGGAGATTTCCCGACAAGTAGCACTGGAGCCCTGGAGAGAAATGGAACAACCTCAAGGATTGCATGGCAGAGAAATGTGTTAATTTCTTGGGGTTGTGCAGACTAAGGGGGAAAGAGATATGGAAATTAGAATTTGCTGTGAGGTTGGAAAACCTTAGAGCTACTTAGCCAATTGCTGTGTGCTTAGACTTGGCCTAGGACCTGTCCTTGCAGATTCATATCCCTCGCTCGAGGGTGACCTACTGTTGAGAGTAAATGAACAATAGTGTCTATGTTTGGGAGGAACGTCCTTGGTCTACAGCTAGTTGGTGAACATTTACTTGCAAATATAAGTGATCTCTGTGTTTTCCGTGTAATGTTTATTTCCGCTGTGTATTTAATTATCTCTGAGATATGTATTCTAATGTGCCTTTCTACTGGTTATTTGTTGTGAATGGAATGATGTTTACTTATTTATCCTGTAGCATGGATCTTGTCTTATTCATGTGGTTTTCATGCCTCTAATGTTCATGAACAGTCCTTTGATTTCAAGATAATATTAGAAAACTGAGTCTTGGGACTGTAGCGTGCCCCGCCTGTTGGTGGCTGGGTGTGTTGTAGTCGGATTAAGTGATGTAGCCCAACCTATGGGTGGCTGGGTATGTTACAGATTGGTATCAGAGATATTATTTGAAACATTGGGCCTATATGGGCCCGATATGTTGGTCAGAGTCTCATGGTTGAGACCGATTTATGACCTTGAAGTCGAAAATCTCAGGAGGAATGACGTTGCAGAGTTCGTGCATAAACTAGAACGTCAGAGATCGTTTATAAGGGATAAAAGGATCGCAACCATCCCTTTTGAATTCAGGAGCGATCTCCACTATGGGATCATAAGAAATATGGATCGTTGGATCGGAGGACCAGTGAGTAGGAGCTGTCCGATGAAGGAAAAACTAGAAGTTGGGAAAGGTTAAGTCCCAATTGTTAGATCTAGATTGTTGATCGTCAGTCGTGGATCGAGGCTAATCGTGAAGGGTAATACTTCGTAACTTCACCGCTTTGGTGATATTTGTAGGCATGCAAAGCTTGAAATTTCGAAGGCTGGAGTCTCGAAGTCTCGTTGACTGTTAGATGGAGCGGTGGATTTCAGAAGTGTTTAGGACCGTCAGATCTAGCAAGTATTCAAGAGTATGGGGAGGTCGTCTGGAGTGAGAAACCTCGAAGCCAAAGATAGAGTTAATCACAGCTGTTGGCTATGAGAGGAGTGTGAGCCGTCGATTTTAGTTCGGCGTTCGGAAGAAATGGACCGTGTTGATGCACAAACTCCCGAAGTCCCAAATCCCAAAATTCTGAAGTGACGTGGCTTGCTGATGTCACCTGGGATGACGTGGAAACATGGGATATGTGCCACTTGTCAGTGAGTTTTGAACCTATGGAAGATTGAAATGTCAGATAGAACATGACACGTGTCACCTGCCTGATTAGGCCACGTGTCCACTTCTAGTATTTCACCACATGGCGACAGATCGTGCAGTTCAGAGGCTGGGCACTCTGGAGGAAAAATATGTGACAATTTGTGTTGGGTCAAGAACTCCTGAAGGCCGAAGTACATATCGACCGTTGATCACAGAAGACATGCGGCAGTAGATATCGTAGTCTGGAGACTTGGTATTCTGGGGGTTTTGAAGTCTCTACAAGTGAAAAGTGACGAAGCCCGAAGTCGCGAAGGCACACAGACTGTCGATATAAGATCCCTTCCGGACCTTTCTCGATTGTTAGATCAAGAAGTGGAAGGATGACGTAAGAACTTTGACAGATATCAATCCGGAGAGTTGAGTGACTTGAGATTTGAAATGTCCCGGAGTCTCGGAGTAGCGAATTCATGCAGTCCATTGATCTAAGACCCTCTGGGAGTTCTTGTGACCAATGGATCTAGTAGAGGGAGAAGAGGTAAGTACTTCAGAGGATTGCTACTCAGGGAAGTGGAAGACTCGGGAATGTAAATACCCCAGAGCACCGAATTTATGAATTGGTTGAGCACCGTTCGTCTCAACACTTGATTAAGTCATACCCATTGATCTCGTTGAAGCCTCCAGATGGGGGCAGGATCGTTCATTCGACGAGAGATTAAATATCGATCGTCTGTTTTTACTAGTGGAGTTATTAAAGTCTTTGACAAAGTGTAAATCTAGGGGAAAACAAAGTTGACAACGAAAAACAACTGAAGGCCGAATTCTGGAGGACTTGGTCCCAGCGCCGGTCCCATGGTAAGGTAAAAAAGGTCTAGGAGCTACCATCCCTCATAATTGGTGTTTGTGCAAGCTCCTGTGTATAAAAACACAAAGCGAGGCGCTAAAGGGTGATTAAGCCCATAGTTTCAATCCGTGGTCATGTGGAACTGGGTTTGAAGGAAGTGCCTTTGCCATTTTCGTCTTTCTGTATCAATTCAGGGGGATGCAAGTGGTTTTTGAGGGAGCACTAACTTTCAACTCCGATATTGAATTGGGGTGAGATTTCAGTCATTGGAAATTCGATTCAGAGGAGAATGACCTAGAATCAATCTATTTTTGATAACTATGATATAATTTTTCTTCACAAATTAAAAAAAAAGGTACCTACAAATTTAATTGATGATTTTGTATAATATGTATAATTAGAACCAGATGATTGCTTGCAAGTTTGGTAGGATTAGAGGTATAATTAGATCAATTCAAGAACAAGATCAAATATTAGAGTCATGGAAGCATGACAAATCTTACATGAGTTGGATAAGGTACTACAAAAGAAAGAATCCTCACATAGGATATGAAGATAACAGGTTAAATATGTCATGGATGGGAATACAAGGAAAAGTGTGAAAGAGATCCACTCTTGATATCAGAGTTCACAACGGAAACAAGATGACAATGCAGATAATTGGGTCTTCCCTCTCACTTAAAAAGTTTCATTGAGTGAAAATGGACTTCCATTGGGAATGATATTAAGTGTGAAAGGTATGGTTTCACAGGGAAAGGTTAATGAAGTAACCTAATGGACAACTAAGGAGTAATAGTATTTGATTCAAGAACATAGTAGTAGAGTGATGGAATGTTTGAGATACTTCATTCCAGGGTACTGGAATGTATCATAAAGGTAAGTTGGGCATGACTACCCAAGGGGAGTTGTTGCAATTTGAGTACACTAGTTGGATTGCAGAATGACCAAGTGGAACTTGGCTAGAAAGGGTTCAGACCAGGGAACCATAGTGCAGATCGACAGAATGGGAGCACACAAGGCAATAGGGATCTGAAGGAGGTCAAGGGAAACCAACCACAACATAAATAGATAAATAAATAAGTGAATTAAAACATAAATTCACTAAAGTGCATGAGGCATACAATGAAGTTAAAATGCATATGCATTAGTAGGCATGCTAACAATAAATGCTTGGTGCATAGGGATGTGTAATTTTGCATATGTATCTAACATGCTTGGATATGCATATAACATGTTGGTGAATTTAGAATAGTCTATTATTATGAAATAATGTTTGAGTATGACTAATAATGGATTATGTATTCAGGAAAAATGATACAACATGGTTAAATATGTGGATGTTGCTGTTTCTTATTGTTACACATTATTTTCGTGACCCTTATGACCGTTAATGATGTAAACCTATCTGTTTCCTTCAGAGGGGTCAGTGGTATGGATTCCTAAAAAAAGAAGGAAGAAGAACTTTTCATGAGAGAAGAAGTTGTGTTTTCCTTTGTAAAAACCCTATTTTGGAGGATTTCCGCAGGATGCTTTATATGCAGGCTGCAGAAATGCCTGATTTCCGCAGGTTGCACTATAGCTAGGTTATAGAGTTTCTACAAGATGCATTATAGCTAGGGTGCGACGACTTTCATACGTGGGAAAAATGATCATTTTATCGATGCTTCTAGAAGGAGAAGCTTCTAGGGTGAGGTGGCCTTTGAATGGTTTGGATCTTACTCGCTTTCATGATTCAGTGGGATCATCCTAACCTCCTCACCTTATCCTCTTCAGCTTATAAAAGGAGAGGAGATCTCATGGAGAAATTTAGTTGATTTTGGCTTGAGATTGTTAGCTTGGTTAGATTGGCTTTAAGCTTTGCTTTGTCAAGATAGATTGTGAGTAGCTATCAGATCCATGGTCTCATAATCCTTGGAGCAAGAAGTGTGTGGGAAGCAAGGAATCGTTGGAAAGAACTTTACGACATCAAGGCATCCGGTTGTAATCTCTCTTCATATTATTTAATATAATACAATGACATGTTTCTTTCCCATAGAATTATCTTTATTTTATTGTATAATTCCTTGATCATATGCATAGGTTGTCATTGAATATACTTCTACAACTTTCACTTTGGTTGGTTTGTGTCTTACTGCAAGATCAATATCACAAGAGCACCGGAGTGAAACAGGAACAACAAAGACATAAGGAAGTGACACTTAAAGGTATGTATCTCGTCTTTTGTTTGGTAGTAAATTCGATGATTAGAGCCCAGGGAAAGCGCCATGTTCTATCTTGTTTTGTTCTAGATCTAGGTGGATCTAGGGAGATTAGTTTATGTCCTCATTTAACGATTTATCCAATAACAAAATTGGCAACCATACTGGGGAACGTATTGTTTTCCTAGTTTGCCTTGCTTTCTTGCTTTGATTGCCCATTTTCTGTTTTCTGAGTCACTGGGAGATCTAGCTTGACTCTCTAACTATTAAACTTCACTGGAAAACCTTCTTAATTTTTTCCATTTTTGTTTGATTTCCGCACCTTTCTTTGAGAGATAGTGCGACGACTTAGGATATCCGCACCCTACCTGTTTAGACCAGTTCAGATACTCCGCACCCTACCCATATCTGGCCTACGGAAATCAAGGATTTCCGCACTGTGCTAGTCTTCCACCCTGCGGAAATTGTGAAAAAAATGTTTTTGGTGGTTTTCCCTGCCCAGATCTGTGATATGGTTCTGGCGTTATTTTTTGGGTATGATTACAGTCTTCTTGAAAAAATTTGAATCTGCTTTCAGTCATCTTTGCCTTGTTTTTGATTTGTTTGCTTTTGAAAGATTTGATCTCTTCCTTTGAGTGTCTTTCTGTTACAAAGCATTATTTTTTCTTTAGAATTGTTTGGTGAAAGAACTTTTTCTTTTATTGAATAATTTGTGTTAAAAGAGAAATTTTGTTTGGGTTTCTTTGTTTCATGTCAATTTGCTATTGTTTTTAGCTATATTTGAAACAAAAAGTTTCAATTTCTTGCTTTATATTATATTGGGGGCATCCTTGCATTTGAAGTAGTGAAATTGCATGATTCTTGGCATTTTTTGGTCTTAAATTCTGAAAATTTTCCCCGTCATGGCCGGGGGGGGGCATGAATCGTGTATTGGTGTACAATCTATTTTTCTCATTTCTTGAGGATCTTGATATTGATGAGTTTAGTTAATTTTGGGACATTGTGCATATGGGAATGATAAATGTTTTCTCCTTCTTGTAGCATAGCTTTCATCGAAATGAAAAGATTGCATCTTCATCTCTTTGCATAACTTTTGAGTCGGTCAAAACACCATATTGTCCACGCCATTTTCTTTTTGAGTAACAAAAACCATAAAATAAAGCGCTTATAAAAATTGATTAGACATTTTTATATTTTCTGGTAGCAAACCTACATTAGATTAGTTGTAGGGATTTGGAATAGGTGTGAAAGATAAATTTCCAAAGCTGCAAACAAACATAGAATATTATGTTAGGGAGTGGTGAAATCCACTTGCTACATTTTGTCCTAGGAAGCCCTTCTAACACAAGGGTCAATCACGAGGTCACATTGAGACTAGCAAAGTTACTCACCCTGCTTTGTTGGTCTTGGTGTAGAGATTGCACGTATTATGGGGGTCGGTTGAAGGTATACCCAAAATGATGAGTGGAATCCTTTTGAGTTGATTTTGGGCTAGATACCCTGCCCTTACACATGGATCAGACTGTCGACGGTTTCCCAAGACATCACTGTAGTAATTGGTAACCTTAGTGGCCTATCTCTTTAGGGTCTTTACACAAGGTGACTGTGGAGGGGCAAGTCCTCACGACACCTGGAATCAACGTTGGCCAAACTCACTCAGGGTCATTGGAGGGTATATCCACAATTATGTGTGGGATCTTGCACCAGGGTGTAAGTCCGTTAAGCAGGTCATCAACATAACTTTTCCACCCACTCTATCTCAGCCCCTTCTTACTTTGTTCTTGGGACGTTGGATTTCATCACCAACTAGTGTGTTCATTGTGAGAAGGTTTTGTTTGTTTGCTTGCTTAATAGATTTTTAGCGTGTGTTGTTTGTTCTCCCTAGTAGACTCTAGGTTGGATATTTATTTAATGGTGTTCATTCCCATAACGACCAATGAAGGAACCCCTGTTCCAGGGGATTATTTTATTTTTCCTTCTTACGGGAACATTGGTCCTCCTCACATCACTATTTTGAGCCTTCTAGTTCTCATAATTGTATCACCGATATGGTTTTTTTCCACTCAGGTAATCCTGAATGCAACCAATGCTTCTATTATAAGCACTTTCCCCCAAGAACATCAACCTCATGTTGATCCTTCACCTTCTTCACCAGTAAGATCTTCTTTGCCTTCTTCACTTGCAAGGTCTTCTTTCATTTCAACTTCTTCGCCAAGTGAAAGCTCTAAAGCTAGTAACCCAGTGGCTAAGAAGAAGAAGAAACCAAATAATAAGAAGAAGAAAAATAAGAAAGGATCCAAACTTCCAACCACTGCCAGACATGTTGGAATACAACCAGTTACTGTTAATCATGCTGGGAGTGTTGATGATGTCAAGATCACCCAAACAACCCATAAACCCAAGTACCCCTGCAATCTTTGCAAGGGAATCCATCTTCTTAAGGATTGCCCTGGTCTATCCAAGGTTATAGAAGCATGGTCTACACACCCTCGCCAACCCATGTCATCAGCCTCTGAACAACATGCTGATGACTTCCCGTGTATGTTATGCAAAGGGCATCATCTAACTCACCTTTGTCCTCATATGGAAGAAAACTTGAAATTCTTGGAAGACATGACTATTTAACAACCTCAACTTCCATCTGCTTATTGCAAGCTTACTCTCGACCCACCTGTAGTTGATGGAATGATCAATCTGGTCCCTTCGTCGGTCAGTCCGGTAAATTATGTCGTCAATCTGGTCATGTCCTTAGTTGAACCAGTTGACAAAGTGGTGTTGGCAGCCAATACAATTTTTTCTATTTCCTCAAAAGCTGCCTACACCTATGTCTTCTGAATTTCAAATTGTCATCTCTTTTTGCAAATTAACGATATTTTCATTTCATATGACACTTGCAAATTAGTTTCGATTTATTTTTCACGACTGAAAGCGTGAAAACTCCTCCATCGTTATTTGAATTGTCATGATCTGCTCCTCGATATTCTGATTGGTACTTACCTTTGGTTTATTATTAAGTGGCTGGAATGATTTTTCGAAATGTGTCCATTTGCCTATTCTTACTTTGATTGCACAGCTTGAATTTTATTTAATTGGTAAAGCATTGAGCATATGGAAACTTGCCTAGTCATTGATTTACATAGGGGTCATGGCTGATTTTAATTTTTATATGATGTGATCCTTCTTATTTTAAGCTCTTGGCTTATCGATTTTATGAAATCTCTTATCACAATGTTTTATAAACTTTGATTACACATTATGCAACAAGCGCATGGGTAACATATAAGACTGATTTCATATGGAATGGMAATAGTTTKAAGTTATACATTGGYGCATTGGTTAAACATTTGGGTTTTTGCAATAACGTTGGTTTGAATTATTACAGGCGCATATTTAAACTTTGGGTTTGATTTAACGTTGAACGTTCATGGTTTCAAACTATACATTGGCACATTGATATAACTATCCACCGTTTAATCCTTGGGTTGGCCGAATAGTTTGATTTTGGTTATGATTGATTGAACAGGGTTTGTACTTTGCCATTACTATGCTGCATGGTGGTGATAATCCCACCACCCTCGCACGCGTACCATCAATTCACTTCCCCTTTCATCGTTCGCAGCTGTTAGCCCAAACAATCCTTGCTCCTGTGTATTATTCTTTATCCGAATCCTATCATGTGACCGCGCCATGGCTCCAGTTGTAAGGGATGAGCCCAATGGTTGCCAAGATTTATTGATGTTCGATGGTGCTTAAAGTGACCTTGAAGAATTCGGATGGCTCCCGTTTATACGAAAGTTTGATGGCTTTAACCCTAGCGTGGCTCGACAATTTGCATTAACCTTCGATGGATGTCGAGCCAAGGTTGGGGATGTGCAATTGGAAATTGATGAGCAATTTCTCAGTCTAGCTACCGGTCTGCCTGCTGTCGGACAGAGGTGGTCAAAAAATTGCAAAGTGGAAGATGTCCCGTGGACATTTCTCTTCCAGTCACGAAGAGTGAGCTACTGTGACAAAGGTTTGCCCGCGAATATGATAAAGCAACGATGGCATGACTTGCTGATGATAACCAAGTAGTTCATCACATGCGAGGGCCGGTATGGTTTCGTCTTCCTGTACTACCTTCGGCTACTTATGGTTTTCATGGGTTATGAGCTTAATATGCATTACTACTTGCATAGGAGTATGTTTAAAATGTCTAAAAGATACAAACAAAACCATGCCGATAACAACCTATTTCATTTTGGGTTAATTAAAATGCTTGTGGTTTGTCATTTGGGATTACACCGGGACTGTTGGAATGATTTTCTTAAACGCAATAATTTTGATGATTCAAGCCCACCACAGGTTGACAAACCTGTGGTGAGCAAGAGTAAGTCAGTACCCTCTGTGCCTTACAGTGCTCTGTTACCTAAACCCCTACCTGACTCACCTATTGACTTACCCAATTCTGTGACCACAGATGTGGAAAATGTTAAACCCGTGGCAAAAAGGCCTAAGGCCAAACCTACT
>SNQJ01S0008739.1:128834-144688 GCA_010110895.2 Picea sitchensis
CTAAAACCCATGTAATCATGAAAATGGTTTAATGTAAGGGTGTGGGAAAGTGAAATATGGTTAAAAGTGAAGTGAAAGTGACTTGAAAGTTAAGTGAAAGGTTGGTAAAAAGATGGTACTTTGGCGACTCAACACCAACCTTGAGCATGGTTTTCTGATTTCAAGCTCGTTAAAAAATGCAACTAGCTGAGGATAGTTTTCGCGTCTCTGTAGCAACCTCATTAAAAAATGAAACAGAGCTTACGAGCATAGTTCCCGTTTCTGTGTCAAACTCATTAAAAAATGAAACAGTGGTCTAGGGATTGTACCTAGAGTCACGAGCATAGTTCTTCTCATGTGTCAAGCTCGTTAAAAAATGAAACAACTTCCCCCTCTTTGTTTGAGTCAAGTCCTTCCTCTAGTATTTGAAGCTTCATTTCATTCTCCTTTGTAGTTGGATGAAATGGAGCTTGTGGGGCAATGTCTTCATCCTATGGATTTCATGCTGAAGTTAAACCACTAGCTTCATAAAGCTAAGGGCTAAGTACCAACCATCTCTGTTTAATGCATTGGGAAGTCCAAGCATAGTTTTCTATGGTTCAAGCTTGTGTAAAAATGAAACCACCTACCTCAAGCATAGTTTCCTATGGTTCAAGTTTGTGTAAAAATGAAACCAGGTCCAAGCATAGTTTCGACTAGTTTTAATCTTGTGTGAAAATAAAATCTATCCCAAGCATAGTTTTGTTTTGTTTTAAAGCTTGAGTAAGAATGAAAACAATCCCGATCTTAGTCTTTGTTATTTCTCGTGCTCGTAAATACATGAGAATAAGATATCGATCTTAGTCTTTGTTCTTTCTCATACTCATAAATCAATGAGAATTTAACCGAGTAAACTTTTATCATTTTTTCGGACTCATAAAGGTTATATGAAAAAGGAACCCATTGGAGTTCCCTTTAAGCTCTTTCCAGACTCTATAAACATGAAAAGATTGCCGAGCGACCTTGTTCTTTTCACGCTCGTAAAAGTATTTGAAGAAAACGTTTGATGGGAGAAAGGTTATCACTTTTTCGGTCTCATCAAACTAATTTATGAAAAAGGAACTGAGAGAGTTCTCTTTAAGTGTTTTTCAGACTCTCTAAACATGAAAAACCCATGAGTTTTCTTTCTTTGGACTCGTAAAAAAAACATCGAAAGGCCCGTGTGGGACTGAACCACTCCTTCTTAGGGTTCGTTAAATATACTTCGAGGGACTCATTCGAAGGATGATCTTACATTTACAAGCATATGTTATCCTCCTCAAGCTTGCGTAAAAATAAAGAGGTACTCACCATAAATGGTGGGGGAAAATTGGGAAAGAAATGTGTATAAACCTGTATTCTATGGAAGAGTCACCTTTGGACATGGCACCCTTTCACTTGCTTTGTGTCTAGGTTGGAAAATTTTGCTCGTCTCTTGGTCATACTCCTTTAGAATATTACAAATTAGTTTGTGATCCCTGTTGTTGAGTCAGTGTTTCCAAGACAGTTGTCGTGTCGTCAATATGTTCAAAGAGAAGTTCAACTTGGAAAGCCTTCTATTGCGTCGGCCATTTCTGCAGTCATTAAGCCTTCTATTGCGTCGGTCATCCCTGAGTCAGTCTTGAATCACTGGTTACTCTAATCTACATCAAATCTTGTTACATGTTTCATGTCATTGATGTGGGATACATTAAGGCCCTCTCGTGCGTGTCTTTTCCTGTCGAATTCGATTCATTATCCAAGAATTAGACTTAGAAACTAATTATTACCTTGGAACTTGCATGCCTCAATGACAAGTTTCCTCGCTTTCGACAGTGGGTTTTCATTATTGACCCCTAATCGAGAGATTCTGTCGAGTGTTCGACTTCAGCTCATTGATTCACATTCGTTGGATTATACTAGAGTACCTTGGGAGTCATTGACATTAATGGTGATTTCCCTCGCACTAGTTAACGATATTCATTAATGATCGGTAATCAAGTGGTTTCTACCATGTTCGACTTCAACACATGTATTCGCATGGTTAGATCCGTACTATAGAGTAGTGGAGATGAAGACCCTGAATCTTTCCTCACAGGTTCAGGTTGCGTTGGAGTATATTCAGTTTGTACTGTTGCATAGATCCACATTGTATGTCTTGTGGCTATGTTGAAATTTGAGTCTTTAACACATATATCCACAGTGTATTTTTGGTGGCTATGTTAAGATTTGAGTCATATTGGCATGGATCCACATTGTATGTTCGATGGCCGTGACCTATATTAATTGACATGGATCTTCGCATGTCGGCATTTATGCTTTGATTCATTTGTATTATGAGTATGGAAATGCCTACCTTAGTGATGATATATTATTGTACTGTATTTCCTTGTTTGTTGGCAGGTTTCCGACCGACTGTTCCTTGTTCCCTACACACACTCGACAAAGTATTTCAGTTATCACTCTGTTATAACTTCATACGTTGGGGGGCTCTCTGTTACACATTATTTTCATCACCCTTATGACCGTTAATGATGTAAACCTATCTGTTTCCTTCAGAGGGGTCAGTGGCCTGGATTCCTAAAGAAAGAAGGAAGAATAACTTTTCCTGAGAGAAGAAGTTGTGTTTTCCTTTGTAAAAACCCTATTTTGGAGGATTTTCGTAGGCTTCTCTATATGCAGGGTGCAAAAATGCCTGATTTCTGTAGGTTGCACTATAGCTAGGTCGCGAAGTTTCCACAGGCTGCATTACAACTAGCGTGCGACGACCTTCGTACGTGGGAAAAATGAGCATTTTATTGATTCTTCTAGAAGGAGAAGCTTCTATGGTGAGGTGGCCTTTGAATGGATTGGATATTACTTTCTTTCATGATTTAGTGGGATCATCCTAACCTCCTCACCTTATCCTCTTCATCTTATAAAAGGAGAGGAGTTCTCATGGAGAAAGTTAGTTGAATTTGGCTTGAGATTGTTAGCTTGGTTAGATTGGATTTGATCTTTGCTTTGTCAAGATAGATTGTGAGTAGCTATCAGATCCATGGTCTCAGAATCCTTGGAGCAAGAAGTGTGTGGGAAGCAAGGAATCATTGGAAGGAACCTTATGAAATCAAGGCATCCAGTTGTAATCTCTCTTCCTATTATTTAATATAATACAGTGGCATGTTTCTTTCCCATAGAATTATCTTTATTTTATTGCATAATTCCTTGATCATATGCATAGGTTGTCATTGAATATACTTCTACTTCTTTCACTTTGGTTGGTTTGTGTCTCACTGTAGGATCAATATCACAAGAGTACCGGAGTGAAATAGGAGCAACACAGACATAAGGAAGCGACACTTAAAGGTATGTCTCTCATCTTTTGTTTGGTAGTAAATTCGATGATTAGAGCCTAGAGAAAGCGCCATGTTCTGTTTTGTTTTGTTCTATATCTAGGTGGATCTAGGGAGATTAGTTTATGTCCTCATTTACCGATTTATCCAATAACACTTATGATTTTCCATCTAGGTGAAGACCCATGAGAGTGGCAGGAATGGTGATCAAAATGATGAAGGAGAAAGTCTGTGAGCTTTTACAAATATCAGTTGGTCAGATAGCAACAAGTAGGTTGATAACAACCAGACATGTATGCATTTATTTTCTGTTGATGATACATGTTGAAGGGGACTAAGGTAAGAATTCCGTAAGCTAATTTCAGTAGTTAAATTGATACCTAATGGCCAAAGGCCTAGAGTATGAAAATTTTGCGATGCTAGAATGCATTTAGATAAAATGTTAGTTTCATATTATGTTATGATTGGTTATGGGATCATAACCAGGTTAATTTAGGATACATACTCCTTCTATAACAATGAATATCCATAGAGATGGTCATATGTGAGACCATAATATGGTTGGATATGGAAGGGCTATAGCGCTATGTGAGTTCTCAATGGTATCTATTGTATATCTGATGTTTGGATTGCAACCTCTTTGACAACACTGAAGATCACTTAAGGATTATATTCTCGGTGTTGTGTTGGGGTGGAAAAGGATGGTAACCAAATAGTTAGGCAAGTAGTAGGAAGTGTGTGGATAATGTGTTGAGTCGTTGGCCAGACCTTCCAACTCATCATGGTGGAATGCATGACATAGTTATGTAGTATTATGTAGTCGATGCATGAATGCATTGTGTAGATGTGGCCATGGGTATGTGCACATTTATTGTTATTTTGCTGCATTATGGAAAGTCTGTGGTACTGCAAATACATAATGATGGATAGATACATTATATTTAATATGAATACTAGCTGAAGGTGATTGGATTGTTGTTGTTACAATTTCAAGGTCAGTTTTGGAGCTATTAAAAATGTTACAAGTGGAATTATTGAATGCATTGGGTGAATGCATGTATATATATTATATAACATAGAAATGATTATGCTAACATCTAAAATGATGTGAGTATTTCTAACTCATGAAGTTGAAAACACTCGAGGAACTATTAGATATTACAACAATAAAGTTGCAGGTTAAAGTAGCTACATAATGAGAAATTATAGAAAAGCTTTGTTGGGGTGGACAGAGTGACAAAAATATTTTTGGATAGAAGAAAGAAAATATTGGCTGATAATACTTGTATAGGTAATGATGAGTTCATTCCAATTAATAGTTGGATTGATGGAAGTGATTGAATTGTAGTTGTAAACAATTCTAAAATCACTTTGTGATTTTGTTTTGAATCATTGCCATCTATTTATATATATATATAAATATATATATATACACACCTTGTACATGAGATATTGACTATTTGTTTGGCTGAGGAATGTTGAAATTACAGGAGGAAAGGGTATTGGATATGGCAGTGTGATAAGCCCATAAAGAAGACCAATTCCTATTGATGCAAGAACCAAATTGTTATGAGCAGAAGCTCATGTATAGAAGTTTTATTTTTCCTATATAAAACAATTTTGGGAATTATGATTTGATAATTACCAACGAATTGTTTTGGCTGAATGTAAATTGAAGAAATTACAGGTAGAATGGTCTTGGATATGGCAGGGATGTAATCCCATAAGGAAGACTGATATCTACAGTTGCAAAGCCAACCATTATGAGCAGAAAGCTCATGCTTGGAAAAATTTTGTTTTCCTGTATAAAAGAGATTTGACATTTATGATTGGAAATGGTTGTAATGATATCTCATGATGACTATACGTGTATAATAAATATGAGATATTGGATATGCAAGCTGGAAAGCATGGAAAAGGCTATTGTTGGGACATGAGGACCCTGTGGTAAGCCATGATCACCCTATAATAGGTTTTGTTGTGGTAACACATGCCATAGAATCACATCGACTGTAAGAATCGATAAAGTGTCTAGAAATATTCTTGTGCAAGAAATCCTTGGTCAGGAAAGATGGATTTCTTGAGGGACTGTATAACAGAGAAGGGGATGCCTGAGCCTAGACCTGGAAGGTGAGTGACCATAAGGAAGATTAGACTTTGATATCTCTTGATTGGGGGTCATACACACAATGGGTATGTCAAAGGAAAAAAAATGAGCCAAGTTAATGAGACAACCATATGGATGGAGATCCATGAACCACACAAATAAGTATTTTATTGGATTATGAAAATTTACTCTTACATTATGAGAAAGAATGGGAATTTTATGCACAAATTGTGAACTGACATGCTCACTAATTTGAAATGTTGTAGGAAAATGATGAATGTTGAATATATAGAAAAGTACCAGACTATGAGAGAAAACAAGGTGATGTTGGAGAAACTAAATGACAAAGGCATGGAAGGAAGAAAGTCCAATGGACTTGTTGCAACTAGAGTTTTGGAAGCCACAACTCTGAAACTTCTTGTCTGAGTGCACTAAATCCCTGGAGAGAAGTGGAACAACCCGAGGGACTACATGGCAGAGAAAGCGGTTCATTTCTTTGGGTTGTGCAGGGCTGAGAGGGAAGGAGATCTTGCTGGTTGGAACTGCTGCCAGAATTATAAATTCTGAAGATAATTATACATGTTTTGGGTCAGAATTCCTATGCATACATGTTTAATTTTAGGCAAGAGTGCCTATGTATATAAGATTGGCCTGGATAGCCTATGTGGATTAAGGTCACAGGGCCTAGAATTGTAATGTCAATAACATTAGAATGGTGTTGTGCACTTAGGAAAATGCAAAAATAAGGGGAGGGGGATGTAACATCCCGATTTTAATCCTTCTGAACTATAATGTATTGTGTAATTATGACTTAGGTTGGTGAGCCCGTAAAGTCTAAAAGGGGCCAGAGTGCCTAGGAAATGTAACACTTCATATACTTTAATAAAATACACCGCTGGATGCAAAACAAACAAGGAAAAAAGAGATAGGGGGCTATGATTTCATGGGAGAGGGGGTTTGAGGGGCTAAGTTCTTTTTATTATTATTTTGTTTACCCATAATTGATTTTATGGAAAAAAGGGGCTACATGAGATTCTTGGGGGAGGCCATGTGGTTCTTGATCTCCAAGTAATTATATAATCCCATCTTTGGTTTGGGTGGGGGTTAACTGGTTATTATTCGTTCACTTATTCTTATTCATTCATTGTTACACCTTTTCCACTCTTTATTTTTTAGGAGCCTCACTCTTGCTTCATTCACATGCTCTTGGTATGAGCATGGATATGAATGGCTGCATGAGGGTGTCTTGGGGTGAAGTTATGGGATCATTCTTCCCCTGGTTTGTCTTCTTCCCCTTGTTCTCTTGTTCTTCTTCCTATTCACTCACTACTGCTAGTTTGTGTGCTCTTGGGCTGAGCATGGAAACAAATGGAAGAAAGAGGAGAGCCATCACTGAATGGATGTAATGATTTACTAATCATTCCAGGAGGGAATGGATGCTTGTTTGCATTATCTTGATGGAAATTCAGTTGGAACTATCCACAACTGAGTGTCCTTGGAGTTTCCAGTAGGGATATTTCCTGACCAGTAGCACTGGATCCCTGGAGAGAAATGAAACAACCTAAGGGACTGCATGGTAGAGAAACATGTTCATTTCTTGGGGTTGTGCAAGCCGAGGGGAAAGAGAGATGGAAATTAGGATTTGCTGTGAGGTTGGGAAACCTGAGAGCTACTTAGCTAACTACTGTGTGTTTAGACTTGGCCTAGGACTTGTCCTTGTGGATTCATAGCCCTGGCATGGGGGTGATTTGCTGTTGAGAGTAAATGAACAACAATGTCTATGGTTGGGAGGAACGTCCTTGGTCTACAACCAGTTGGTGAGAGTTTACTTGCAAAGATAAGTGCTTTCTGTGTTTTCTGTGTAATGTTTATTTCCGCTGTGTATTTAATTATCTCTAAGATATGTATTCTAATGTGCATGTCTGCTGGTTATTTGTTGTACATGAAACATTGTTTACTTCTTTATGTTGTAGCATGGATACTTTCTTATCCATGTGGTTTTAATGCCTCTAACATTCATGAACAGTCCTTTGATTTTGATATAAGATCAGAAAACTGAGTCTTGGGATTGCAGCGTGCCCCGCCTGTTGGTGGTTGGGTGTGTTGCAGTCGAATTAAGTGGCATAGACCGACTTGTGGGTGGCTGGTATGTTACAACCTATAGGTTTGGATATGGATGAACCTCCACGTAGTTTTAGTGGAAAAACTATGTGCACAGTCTTAATAATGCGCACACTATCTTATAGATAAAAATATTTAAAGGGCCCGAGCGTGATTTGTGCCTATTGTACGCAAATTGCGCTCGCGCTTATTTCATTGGGAAAATATAGTGGAGCTAGAGAGGAGGAAGAATGGGAGGAGGGGGCCACCATGTCCAGGTATGTTACATTTTTCTCAATTTTAATCCAATTTAGTCATTCCAATTTAGTATTTTGCTCCCAATAATCTAAATTAAAAAAAAAAATGTGATTTTGTATTTTAAATAAAAAAGGAACCTAATTTACATGCCATGGATTTTAAATTGCAACATACATAATACAATGGAACCCCAAGACAATTTAAATCACTCAGAAGAAAACCAAGAAGATCAAAACCCCAACCCACCACCACTAGAAAATGCAAACACTGAAATTGATGAGGGTTTGGTTATATTATGAACCCTTGAGGAACAATTAAGGGAGACTAGAGAGCCTAACAAAGTCTCCTTGGCCACTTATTTGGACATCATTGTGAAATTCATTGCAAGTGCCCAAGGGAAATTGACCTATATTTCAAATTATAGGGCATGAATGTATGAATACTATAGCATTGGTTTGGACAGAAACCAAGTCAAAGAACTGGGCATTTCGAAACAAAAAATATTGTCTATTTTTAGGGATCCTAGAAATGGACAAGAACTAACATTGACTAGGAAACACATCTCCACTGACTGGTGTATCCATCCCTAGATTAGTCAAAACTAGATGGATAGGTGGTACATGGTTTTTGATAAACCTCCCTGCAATAACATGGAGATGCCCTTATATTTTCTGAGGCAATTATGGGCTGATTTTATTATGGGTAAGCATTTCAACTACTTTGAAATTTATTACTTCCATGGGGTGGGTTGAGGGTCCCACATGACCCAGAGCATGCCAAATGCGACCCCGAGTTAGATCCCCATCTCCCCAGGTGAAGGCCCGACCCCTCTACCCAACGTCCTCCTATTGCAGAGAACTTGCAACAAGTATAACTAGACATATCCTCATTAACTTGTAGCCTAGATATGAAACACAATAGCTTTGTTGCACTATATTAGAAGGAGGTTCCTGCCAGTGACATTGATAGAGGAGTTGGAGCATCAACATACATAGGAGAGTACAATGAGGAGAGGACACATGGACATAGCATCCTTCCATGTGAACCTCACAGATGCTTGAGCTGCGGGAAGGCATTCTATGGGTCTATAGATCCGAGTGGACAACATAGCTTCATGGAGAAGGTTAGCATCTTAACCCTCTCTATGTTCTTCATCGTTATACATTTATTTTGTATTTTGTGTATTTATATAGATATTTTATTGTATGTTGTTTTGCAATTTTTGCGTCCCAACAACAGACCCTATACGCTTATGGATGCATCAATGCCTAGCCTCACCACTTATGCAAAAATAGAGGCATCATGTTCATTGGGTGCACCGTACACACATGTATGTATCACATTTGATAGATTCAACATGGTCATTTCTTTATTTTATGACATCCTCAAAATTTTTATATGTTCTCTTATTTCTATAGGATTTGGCACCATGTAACAACTCTCAATACACAACACAAAGGTAACAATACAACGAGATACCACATTTTTTTTCTATGTAAAACAAGTTAAGAAAAGATCATTACGACAATAAACACAAAGACAACAATAGGTATTCTTTCTGTTCATTCTCAACATCATTAATCGCACTAACATCAACATCATAACATGATTGAGATACTAATATCAAGTAGCATATTAATGAATCTAGCATGTAAAATCATTATCATCAAATCATACAAAAAAATTAAGGACAAACACTGTCTACTGCCCAATGCTACCCTACAAGGTTAGAACCTTCAAGACACGTAATCAATGCTCAAAGTACATAATTCATCCGATCATTTTTGACCATTTAAAGTCTCACGACTAGCATCCATTTTGAGGAACATGAAGGTATCTATACCCTTTACCTAGTCAATTTTTAAAATTCAAGACTAAATTCATCAATAAGTAACTAAGAATACTCTATCTTTGCAATTGAATAAAAATCATAAATAAGAATGTAACGATAATTATAACATTCTATTACCAACACTATAATGTGAAAATCCCTTATATACATAAGGGTTTAATGATAACTCAATGTTTTATAGTAACAAATATACTATATACAAGATAACTCATCAACACTTCTTTTAAGACCACAATGATCATAATATATACAATATTTCATTCTAATCATACTAGATTGTCCAAATTTTCCACATCATTCATTAATTACTACCTCTTTATATAAGAATCTTGAATACATATAAAATATTTCAAGGACACCCCTTGAATTTATTAAGTAATATAAATAAATCACAACATTTTAAATGTGATTAATAAATTACTTCACTGTTTCCAAATTTACTAACATCTACTGTCCTCTATGATTTGTCATAAAATAATATAATTAAGAGTTGAATGCAGCTGAAGTTCTCAATAACCTTTCAAGATTTAAACTGTAGTGGTATCACACTAATTTACTATTAGCGTGGAAAAGTATTGTGTAGTTCTTATTAATCGACAACCCATCTAGGTAGAATAAGAGTTGAATAAAATGTTTCAAGTGGATGGAACAAATAAGCATTCTTAACCATGAATATTAAAATACTAAAATGTTGATCGATGATCATACCTGACGTCTCTAGCATGGTGGAATGATGCTCGACCTAGAGGTTATTCACCGCTGCATGTATCCTGTGGTTCTTTCCCAAATCTCCAACTGTCGTAGGTCCTGATGATCCGAAAAATCTTTCCTTATCAATAGGATAGTCTCTTTGGTAATGTGGCTCTCCACAATCCAACATCCATTCTTTGGTTCAATGCTCCTAGTCCCAGAAGTAGAAGCTATTGGCCTAAGAGTCTGTTGTACTGGTGTGTTCTGTAGACTGGGTCTAAACTATTACTGTTGATGTGGATGATGTTGTTGTTGTTGCTGCTGTTGTGGTGCTCTATAGGGAGTCCTCTATTGAGGAGTTTGTCGTCTTAGTGTCGAGAATACAGGTCCTCTGGGCATATCATGGTGCCCAGAAGTCGGTCTAGCTGGTGTCTAATGCTGTTGTGCTCTTAGTGTCTCCTATCTAGTCTATCAAGAAGGAGTCCTTCCCTGACCCCCACTATTCAAGTCTTCTTTAGTAATGAGAGCCTTCTGAAATGAATCATGCAACGTCTGAGGCATCAAGATCCTCACTTTCAAATGAATGTTGAACTTAAGGCCGAACACAAAATTGTTAACCTTTAACTTCTCCATGTTCATATTAGGAGCATATCTAAGTAGCTCCATGAACCTGGCCTCATACTCCGGTACCATATGACTACCCTATCGTAAGGCATTGAACTCATTAATCTGGCACTAAATGAATTCCTTGGACAAGTACCTCTCCCGGAATTGTTCCTCGAACAATTCCCATGACACATGTTCAATGACCATGTTTAGTTGAGGTAGGAGTGTCTTCCACCAAAGAAGAGCACTCCCCTTCAGTTTAAAGACCGCCATGAGGACTTTCATGTTAGAGGTGTAATCGCATAGTGCAAAGCACATTGCCATGTTCTCCAACCATTCCTCGGCGGCTAAGCTGTTTGTGGCACCCCATAAATCGAGAAATTTCACCTTCTCAAGTTCTATGTGTATACTACTACTACCTACTGGAGTGCGTTGTGAACCCTCATTGGGCACAAACTCTCTGCCCTTATCTCGATCCAAGCGGTTGATCAACGCCTCTGACATCCTCTAGAAGGATCTCATCATACCTACCACATCTCCCATAACAACCTGTTCCTTCTCAATAGTGTGCTCCTCTCTAAGTGGAGCCGATCCCTCCTGCGTGGATGCTCTCGAAGGAAGCATACCTATTCTCCCCACACCATGTTGTCTACTCATCCTGTGTCCTCTGACCATGATACCTGTCATGAAAAAATCAAATTGTATTAGCTATATATATTTAATCATTTGAAAATAACACAATGGAAGGCGTAATGGGCCCATTGTCACAAATTTGAGCCTCACTCTGATACTATATGTAACAACCCTCAATACACGACACAAAGGTAACAATACAATGAGATATAATACTTTGTGTGTGTGTGTGTGTGTAAAACAAGTTAAGAAAAGATCATTACAACAATAAACACAAAGACAACAATATGTATTCTTTCTATTCATTCTCAACATCATTAATCACACTAACATCAACATCATAACAAGATTGAGATACTGATATCAAGTAGCATATTAATGAATCTAACATGTAAAATAATTATTATCAAATCATAGAAAACATAGTAAGGACAAATACTCTCTATTTCCCAATCCTACCCTGAAAAGTTAGGACCTTCAATACACATAATCGATGCTCAAAGTCCAGGATTCATCCGATCTATTTTGACCATTTAAGGTCTTAGGATTGGCAACCGTTCAGAGGAACATGAAGGTATCTATACCCTTTACCCAGTCAATTTTTAAAATTCAAGACTAAATTCATCAATAAGTAACTAAGAATACTGTATATTTGCAATTGAACATCAATCATAAATAAAAATGTAACAATAATTATAACATTCTATTACCAACACTATAATGTGAAAATCCCTTATATACATAAAATTTTAATGATAACTCGACATTTTATAGTAATAGATATACTATATACAAGATAACTCTTCAACACTTTTTTTAAAACCACAATGATCATAATATATATAATCTTTCATTCTAATCATACTAGATTGCCCAAATTTGCCACATCATTCATTAATTACTACCTCTTTATATAAGAATCTTGAATACATAGACACCCCTTGAATTTATTATGTAATATAAATAATTCACAACATTTTAAATGTGATTAATAAATTACTTCATTGTTTCCAAATTTACCAACATCTATTGTCCTCTATGATTTGTCATAAAATAATACAATTAAGAGTTGAATGCAGCTACAATTCTCAATAACCTTTCAAGATTTAAATTGTAGTGGTATCACATTAAATTACTATTAGCGTGGAAAAGTATTGTGTAGTTCTTATTAATCGACAACCCATCTGGGTTGAATAAGAGTTGAATATATTGGGACCTAGAACTAACGCTATACAGTTCATTAGAAGATAATGCGAATTTGGTAGAATCAATTAGGAAGAATCAAGTGATGTAAAGGATAAGTTTTAGTCTTGGCATATGCAGACAATCCACTAAGAACATTGAGCGAATCCCATGGAAATCCAAGAAGGATGGACTGTAATTTTCCATAAGTAGGATATACCATTTTTGTATTCATTCAAAATAGGAGACACATCCATTAGTTTGAAAAATTGAGAATATAGTTCCATTCATTCAATGATTTTACTCGTTTTGGAATACATAGGAGACACATACGTGAGCATTAAAATAAAGAAATATAACTACATTCCAATATCGCATTGAGAGGTGCTTTAGGTATGACAAAGATATTCTCAAATATATAATTAAATTTCAGTAAAGCTATTTGTAAAGAATGATAATAACATTAAATATCGTAAAAGCGTGAGTGTTGAATGTAATGTTGATCTCTAGCTGAATGCTTGCACCACGTCCTGTAGCTTGCTAATCGAACAACTTCACCAGTACCTCCTAGCCAATGCTAGGGGTACTCTTCTTACCCCTTAGCCCCCCGAGCCACAAAGGGGCCACACACAAAAACCAAAAATCAATAGCAACAAAACTTTCCCTCTCAAGGAAGAGCTTCCACTCTTTGCCAAGTTTTGGAATCCCAACTCTCACAAGTTAAACTTAGTCAAGAAAATTTTTGGCAACATAACAATAATAACAAAAGTGAGATCCCCTCTCCCTTTCTCTCATTTATTTTATAGAAAAATTCCCAATGACACATGTCCTCATGCATTATTATTTTTTTAATAATTTAATTAAAGGATTATTCACCCAATACATGTGTCACACGGTCCCCAAGTTGCACATGTGATTTCTATTTTTATTTTATTCAATTAGACAATTTCCCTCACATTCCCCAATGTGTTCCTATTTTTCCTCTTAGTTCCCCAATCTCTCATTTAATTTGTGTTCCCTAACTGGATTTTAGTTTGAGTTGAATTAGGAGTATTCTTTAAGTTAGGATTGGTGGTAGAATGGCTCAAGAAGCTCCTCTATGTGGACAACCTATTCTCTCATGTTTTATTTTCTTTTTATTTAAAAATCCCTTTTATTATTTTCATGCACACATGTGCATCTTCCTAACTTTTAATTCTTATTCCCTCTTTTCTTAGAGTTTGATTATATCTCAATTCCCTTAACTTGTTTAATATTTTATTTAGTCCCTTATTTAGACTTAGACTTAGGATTAGACTCTTGTTAGATTTCTTAGCTTATAATTTAATGATTAATTAATACTCTGTTCTAAGAAGGTCTAAACATTTCATTATATTTTTTAGGTCATCTAGATTTTATTGACTCGCAATTTGATTATGCGACGTGCCCTTCAAGACGCATCTCCATACTCCAAGGGTGCCACTCACCTTTGACTAGTTTTAGAAGCTTGTCCGACACTTAGAGTCAACACTCCACTTGTTCGACTTGGTGAGAGACTAAGGGATTCTAAGGAATAAGGATTCTTCCTTATTACGTGCCCCTTATATTTCTTTGTGAGCGACTGTCTCAGTCTTCCCTCATGACATCATGGACCTCTCGAACTAGGTAATCATTAACCTATAGTCCAAGTCATGACATGAGTGCTAGTAGGCTGTGATAGGGACATTGCCACACCTCTCCCTCAATTGTCTAGTTTCTGTGCATGACCCCTTTACTCCTTATGTGAGTCGGATTAGCAAGCATCCCCAAGCCTACATCCACTAACAAGAATGCTATCAATAATCCATAGACATAACATCCATACTGAAATAATCATATATACATGTAAATAAATACTCAAAACTCAAACCAAATACAAGTCCACTCCCTGACTAAATGCAGAGTCCAAGAAAGTTCGTTGATGCCATCATCATCATCAACCTGTCATGTATTCTGCACACTTAGGGAAAAGCATCAATAATACATGTTGATACATACATACATCTAGAATTTAACATATAAACAGAATGACATCATAATATAAATCATAAGCAAAGAATAATCATAATGTATCATAATCGGATCACTTACTCGCAAGTGTCCTCAAAGAATAAGTTAATATAAAATGTGCTCAATAGAACTGGATGTTACACACTAGACGATGTTGGGGATTTTCCATCCGGGATGGACAAGTCACCAACATCACATGTATCATGTGTAATGTTAAATATCGTATAATTATCAAATTGTTTGTGTTTATATTTTTGAATTTTACTATTTGGTACTAATATTTCAAGTTTATTCATACGTATGCAGGCCGTCAATATATTTGCTAGGTATAATAGTATTGCACCCCATGGGCACCTGAGTGTTTCTTATAGGTTGCCTTTCTCCAGGCTTAGGGTGTTGGAATCCCTTGTATAGCCTGTGAGGGTCCATCACAACCCACCTATATGCCACCCACCCCCACTGCCACTTTTGGCCCCATCGACAGAGACTGCCACATTAGAGGTTATCTTGGAGTAGGTTGTACAACCTAGTGCTCCATCTTCCAGTGAATCTCCATCGATCCCTGTGATATTCAGAGTGAGATAATTAATTGATGATGATTTTTTATGTTTCATGAATTTGTTTTTAAACATATTTGTTTAATTTTCTTGACTTGATCCTTGTAACTAATGCAAGGTGGCATTGCAGAGAGATTGGGGTTGCAAAGGAGGGTAACACCCTCAAGATTGATAGTTTCATATGCGGTGAGTTGTCTTAGGTTGAATTACAAAGTATCAATTTGTATGCCCATTAATTCATTGATGAAAAAAACTTATAGCACAATTTATTCTTTGTGCATTATCCAAAGTGTCGAAGCACACTTAGGCCTAGAACCTCTCGAGGTGAATCCTCGAGAAAGAGAAGGCATACAGATTTTTAGGATGCTCTTGAGGGTGGCGGGGGTGGAAATGGTCAATGATTGACCAACTACTTCCATTTTGTAGCTAGGCGACAATATATATGTTTTTTTTATGTTAGGGCACTTTTTGTCACTTTGTATATTGGGCACGAGTTGCCATTTTGTAAAAAATGTTCAATTTAGACGATGTTG
>SNQJ01S0008739.1:149541-169136 GCA_010110895.2 Picea sitchensis
TCCATGGCCTTATTCCAAAATTCATCCTTGCTGGCTTCTTCAAAACAGTTTGGTTCAATTGTAGATAAGAGTGCTAGGTGTGTTTGTTCTGGTGAACATATTTTTCTTCTAGTCTCAACTCTTGCATCTTTGTTTCCAATAATATGATCTGAAGGATGATTCTTCTGTACTTGTTTGCTAGGTGTCTTTGGAGACACTTGTTAAACTTTCTCTTCTGTTTCTGTCAAATTCTCTTCATATTCCTCTTCTACTTCCTTTTCATCTTCTTCTTCTTCTTCGGAAGGCTGTTCCATTGATTCATTTTCTTCTTCCTTTGATTATGTTCTGCCCGTTTCATTAATTGTTACGTTGATTGTTTCCACAATTTTGTTCAATCTCAGATTGTAACACTTGTATGCTTTCCTTGTACTTGAATAACCAACACGTACTCCTTTGTCTATACGAGAGTCAAACTTTCCCATTCTGCCATCTTCTCTTTTGATGTAGCATTTGCCTCCAAAAACTCTAAAGTGCTTCACATTTGTTGGTCTTCCTTTCCATAGCTCATAGGGAGTTTTGTCACTGTTGTTTCTGAGCATTACTCTATTTTGAATGTGAACTATTGTATGCACTTCCTGTTTCCAAAAAAAATCTGCCAATTTCTAATCCATTAGCATTGTTTGAGCCATTTCTTGTATAATTATCATCCATTATGATAATGTTCCTTTGTCTCTGAACCACTCTCTGAACCAATCTATGAATTCATGCTCTCGTCCACTATCATATATCTATCCAAAATTGCTAAGTGTTCTTACAAATACATCTCTGTCCATACTGTCCAAGACTCTACTTGCGCAACTATCCATAATGCTAACCCATTTATCATTATACTATCAAACTGTGCTTCTGTTAATTGATTGCTTTGAATCTGTCTTCTCAAACTCTGCAAGGTTCTCTAAGGATGGTTCTTTGGTCTGTCACAACTATCGCATAGACTCCCCCTATCTAATATTCATATTACTTGGGAGTCTCTAAGCCGAATGGCTCAGAACAATTCCTGCTCTGATGTGTATTCATCATCATCTTCATTGTTAGATTCATCATCATCTTCATGGGTAGATTCATTATCTCTCTGAGATATGACTTCTTTCTTTCTGTTTATGGATTCATCTTTCACTACAATGCCTGAAAGTACAATCTCTTGAACCTGTTCCTTATTTACTTGCCCTTCCTTTATTTCAGCTATTTTCCAAACCTTTCTATATATGACATCTTTCTTTTTCTCTGTAGAATTTTCTTCATCTTGTTTTATTGCCAATCTTGCGATCTCTGGTACCTGGTCTTTGTTCACATGTTCTTCTTGTTTTCTTATCCATACTTTCTTATATTTGATATCATTATTCTTTTTCATGGAAGTATCGATCATGCTTCTACAATCACTAGCTATGTGTCCATAGTTATGAAATTTGTAACACTCAATGTTACGTGCGGCCACATAGACACTTCTTGCTTGAACATTTCTTTTACAATCCCTGCAATCTGCAACCTTATGTCCAAAGTTAGTACAATAAAAACAATGACCATAAAATAAATTTTCATACCTGGTAGTGAATGATCTTCTTTGTGGCGTAGTCCTTCTGAATTTTTGTCTTGACTGATCATGATCATGATTGAAGCTTCTTTGTGGCTTGAACGTGGATGGTCCCCTTGAAGATGTATCTTTAATAGTTTTCTTAGATTTTGGTTGACCATGATTCCTTTCTTTGAGTACTTCCACATAACTCTTTTTATTTTCTTCATTCTTCTTTTCTAGCAACCCAAAGTGCTTCTTTTCATTCTCTATAAATGACGTGGATGTTTATGTCTCTTCAACGTTCGTGTTGAGATTGGCGATTTTAATTCTCAATGTGACAACTTCTTCTTCAAGCTTCTCAACCTATTCTTCTTTCTTCATTATCTGAGATTCCATGACTTCTTCTGTTCTTTTTGCTTCTTCAAGATGAATTTTTAATTTGATTATTTATTCTTCAAGTCCTTTCTCTTCTTGACCAAACTCTGCCTCAAGCTGGTTTAGATCGTTATTTCTTTCCTTAAGATGATCTATCAATATCTTCTCTCTCATTTCTGCTTCTTCCTTCTGTGCTTCTATGTTGATTTGCAAACACTGCTTTTGATATTCAAGATTTTGTTAGATCTTTCTGGCTTCTTCTAGCTGAGTTCTTAAGTTCGCGATGACCTGTTGGGCTTCTTAAAAAATGTGAACACTTTCCTTTTGTTTCATCAATTCTTTCTTGAGTTAATTATTTTCTTCTCTTAGTTCATCTAAAGAACTAATCAATTCTTCTTCATATTTGTCTTCCTTTTCAATTATTTTTCCTGTCTCAGTTCCTTCATGGCATTCTATTTCAAGATGTCCATGTTTTTCACAATTGACACAAAACAACATACCTCTGGTGATTATGTACTCTTCATCTTATGTATCTTCTTGACATGGTAAACATAATTCTTCTTGATTTGTTTCTGCATCTTCTTTGACATTTTCTGAATCTGTGATGGGTGAAGAATATATGTCATGTAACTTATCCCAAAGTTATTTTGCTGATGAACATTTACCAACCTTTTCTCTTACCGGATTAGGTAATCCTTCCCAAATGAAATCCATTGCTATTTTGTTATTTTTCCTCAATTTCTTCTTCACTGTAGTCTTTTCCCTTTTTGAACTATCATATCCTGTAACAATTGATAGCCAAATATAATGTCCCTGTGCCTATAAAAATACTTATGTCCTTATGCTCCACATCTCATACTTAAAACCATTATGACCATTAAACATTGGTACTCCATTCTCAGAATAATCCATGATCTCCTTCCAGTGGTTAAACTGTTTCCTTAAGGAACTCGCTCTGATACCAATTGTTGGATTACTGAGAAGGGGGGTGAATCAATAATAGAGCAATTTAATCCTTTTTAACCATATAATCCAAGTGTTATATCAATGAATCATTATCATCCAATAACTGCAGAGTAAATAAACAATGAACAAATGAACAATCATACACATACACAGTACACCAGTGTTTTACGTGGAAACCCAAATCGAGAGAAAACCACAAAATGCTTTTTCTTATATGTCTTGAAGAATTACATTCATTGGAATCACCAACTTCCTTTGTTTTCTAGCTGCAACTGGAAGGAGGCTCCAACCCCCTAGTTTCTTAGGATACAACCTGAAGGAATATCCAACTCTCCAATTCTATGGCTACAATCAGAAGGAGGCTACAACCCCCTATGTTCTCTAGCTACAACCGGAAGGTGGCTACAACCACCTATCCTTGCCCCGTCCAACCGCCCTGAAGTAGAAGTAGAATGATGGAACCAATTTCACACTATCACTATGAGATATACCAATGTAAACTTGTACCAATAAATTTGAACCATGCATCAACCTGTACCTCAACTTGTAATCAACCTGTACCATAAACAAGTGCATAAACCATGCACCAACCTATACCAAACAACCTGTAATCAACCTGTACCATAAACAAGTGCATCCAACCATGTACCAAGTATGTAAAAATCATGTGTCAACTACTCATCAACTATGAATCATCAATATGTACCGACAACATCAACTATACACCTCATGTATGTGCCAACTCATCAACTACTTGTCTCAACTATGTACTCAACATGTACCTCAACCAAAAGCCCTCAACAATTTCATCATCCAAATATGATTTGTAGCTCTGTAATAGACATGCTGTATATGATCACATTTCTGCAAAACTTCCTTAACTTTAACAACAAGAGACTAGCATTTTCATCAAACTTTTCTTTAGTCTCACATGCCTAGTTTTGGATTAGTTAACAACCCTAACTTGAAGTAATCATAAATTTGTACCTGTAATGTATAAAAATATGAAACTGATACAAAATGTTATTCAATGTGTTTTATGCAATTCCTCCAGGTTTCACTACTTGAAACCTCTCAGAAAAGGAGTTATAGAAAAAATGGCATACCTTGCTAAATTCTGGCTTATTCTAGAGAGCGACCTTGTAGAGTGTTCCTTGCACGAAATATTTGTTGAATTGATTTGAAAATATTAAAAAACATACTAAAGTCTGTACCCTAACCAACACATTTGGTTTCACTGAATTTGGATCTGTTATGAATAAGTTATGAAATTTTTACCCGAAACACATGTTTTTGACTAGTTTCAGGACTAGCCACAAACCCTATTTTCCACGGAGTGTAACTCCAAAAATAAAATGACCCACAAGATGAATGTTTTACCATAGATACTTGGATATGTTTTCTCAATGGAATAGAAATTTCACGGTCTGAATCATTATATAAAAAAAGTTATAGCGAAAATGGTGAGATGACCTGTAAATAACATACCTTAGAAAGCACCATCAAAAGAATTTATCCTTACTTGCATTTCGACCTTCTTTTCTTCACCTTCCCTCAGAATTTTGGCTTAGATATCCTTGGTTACCTCAGACACCTATATATATTCAATATGATCAAGTGTATCTAAAATGAAAGAGCCTTTCCTCTTATTTATACTCTCCAAGTAGCTTCCTTAAAAACATCTTTTAGGTCACTTGGCCCCACTTTCCTTATTTTAGGGTTAACCCACTTCTAATTTCTCCATTAAATTTATTATTGAAATAATTTATTTTGTATTCATTTTGAATTATAATACACTCATTACTTCACTTTATTATTTACCTTTTAAAATATCTTAAACCACTTTGACTACTTTGACCTTTTGGGGCTTCTAGATGACATATGAGGGTCCTCCAACTTCGTAAGGCCATAACTCTCAAACCGTGAGGAGTTATGTGACATTCCACATACCCCCAGAAATGGCATGACATGCACTATCCATATAGAATAGTATTATCTGAAAATATATCATAACTCATACCGTTACCCATCAAACAAACTTGGGTCCATTACCCAAACCTGGGGTCTCCAACTTCTCATGGACATAACTCTCTAACCGTGAGGAGTTATGTGACGTTCCACATACCACTGGAAATGGAATGATAGGAACTATCCATATAGGATAGTTTACTTAACAAATTAACTGTCCTTCATCTCATTATTCCACAATTAAGCATGGGTTCTCTTACTCCGCAAAGCGTCTTCCCGTGAGGGCTTTCACCATAAGGGGACCACTTTGGAGTTCATCCATATTTACTTCTTATAAACCATGACAAAACAATAATGAGTCATATTTACATCAAACAATATTGGGTCCATTACCCAAACCTTTGTGCTACTGGACTTTCTTCAAGGGTTGACATCAATGACAACCAAACTTAATCAACAATGGTACAATATGGTATGGTATTCATTGTAAATGGTATGCATTGGAAATGAAATTGGTATGTGTTTCCTTTCCATTGTATGGTATGCATTGGAAATGGTATGGTATGGTATGATATGCATTGGCATTGGCAATGGCATGGTATGCTATGGTATGGTATTCATTAGAAATGGCAATGACAATGGTATGCATTGCCTTGCCATTTCCTTGTATAGTATGCATTGGAAATTGTATGGTATGGTATGGTATGCATTGGTAATGGAAATGGTATGCATTGCCTTGCCATTGTATGTTATGCATTGGAAATGGTATGGTATGGTATGGTATGCATTATCAATGGCATGGTATGCATTGGAAATGGAAATGGTATGCATTTCCTTGCCATTGCCTTGTATGGTATGCATTGACTTTTATAAGAAAAATAGGTAAGTGGAGACACAAACTAATCTCCCTAACTTCAACAATAAGCTAGAAAAAAACAAGGCAAAATACAAGTTTCTCCTTAGATTTCATTGTAATATAAACTAGTTAAGAGTGGGACAAATGACATACCATTTAAACGACGTTTGATCCTCACTAGTGTCATCCTTGCTCCATCTTTGAATTTGTGGGATGGTGAACCTGTTAAGAAGCACAAACAAACAAAGAGAGAGAAAAATGATATATATATTCCAATGAAGTATATGTATAAGATCAAGGAGTTATACAATAAAAGTAGAGACACATTTATAGGGAAGAAATGTATTACTGCATTGAAGAATAAAACCTATGCCTTGATGTTGCAAGGCCCCTTCCAACGACCCTTTGATTTAAAAAACACACCTTTTATCCAATGATTTCGATGAAGAGCATTTACAACATGACTTGGAAAGCTAAAGCTAAGTTATCACAAGTACAATCTTCAACAAAATTCTTCATGCATAAGAAAACCTAGCCTTTCCCATGAGAGATCCCTCTTTATATAGGGTGAAAGAGGAATGGATGAGGAGATTAATATGATCCCACTAAATCAGAGAAGAGAGTAAGATCCAAACCGATCATAGGCCACCTCAGCTTCTAGAAGATTCCCTTATAGAACTTTCGTGAATTTCACCTTTTCCTCTTGTTTGAGCATCATCACAACCTATGCACAAGAAACTTGTGGCGACGCCACAGTCCAGTTTTGGTGAAGCATGTGACTATCAAGCATCATCCCACCCCAAACATTTAGTAGGGTGCGATGATCTTCTTTGATATGGTTTTTAAGGAAAGAAAGATGATCCACTTTTCTCATGGAGAAAGTATCATTTAGTATCTTTAGGGAACATAGAAGTGAGTTATGAACATATCATAAGTTGATCACAGGGGTGACCAAAATAATGTGTAACATAATGTCGCCCAAAGTATGAAGTTGGAACCTGTGATCGCTAAAATACTTTGTAGAATGTGTGTGTTGAAAACAAGGAGCACATTGGTTGGGAGTCTGCAAAAAATCAAGCATCTGCATAATAAATACCATCTTCTGAGGTAGACATTCCCATACTAAGACTACAAGTGACTCAAATAATAAGTGTCAAGTGAGTCATGGTCACCAAAGATACACTGTGGATCCACATCATCATGATTCAACATAGCCACAAGAAATACAATATGGATCTATGCTCTAAAAACTCAAATTTGGACATAGCCACGAGACATACACATTGGATCTATGTGTCAGTACAAACTTTTGAATACTCCATCGCAACCTGGACTGATATGATGAGATCCAGGGTCTTCATTTATATATTCCCAAAGTATGAATCTAGCCATGTGATTACAGGTGTCGAAGTCGAACATGGTAAAAACCACTTGATTACCAGTCATTAATGGATATTGTTAACAAGTGTGAAGGAAATCACTATTGATGTCAATGACTCCCAAGGTACTCTAGTACACTCCAAAAAATGTGAATAAACGAGTTGAAGTCGAACACTCGATGGGATATTCCAATCAGGGGCTAATGATGTGAACCCACTATTGAAAGAAAAGAAACATGCCATTGAGGCATGCAGGTTCCAAGGTACTAAATGATTTCTAAGTCTAATTCTCGGATAATGAGTTGAAGTCGACAAAAAAAGACTCATCACATGAGGGCCTTAATGTATCCCCCGTCAATGAAATGAAATATGTAACATGTTTGAAGTAGATCAGAGTATGAAGTTATTCAGAACTGACTCAAGGAAGGTCGACATGGTAGGATTTTAAAGACTGCAGGTGGCCGACTCGATATAAGGTTTGTTTATGTTGAACTTCTCTTGAACATATGAACGACACAAAAATTGTTTTGGAAATATTGACTCAAGGAGGGCCCAATATAAGGACTTGTAGATGGTCAAATGAGAGGCAAATGGATTTCCCTACCCGGATATAATGATGAAGAGGGGTGTCATGTTCAAGAGTGACTTACTGCCACTAACACAGATACAAATATACATTTCTTTCCCAATTCCCCCCCACCATTTCTGGTGAGTACCTCTTTATTTTTACACAAGCTTGAGGAGGATAACATATGCTTGTAATGTAATCTCATCCTTTGGATGAGTTCCTTGAAGTATTTTTAACGAACCCTAGGAAGGAGTGGTTCAGTCCCATATGGGCCTTTCCATGCTTGTTTTATGAGTCCAAAGAAAGAAAACTCAGGGGTTTTTCGTGTTTAGAGAGTCTGAAAAACACTCAAAGAAAACTCCAAAATGTCCTTTTTCGTAAGTTAGTTTGACGAGACCAAAAAAGAGATAATCTACCGCTCATCAGACGTTTTCTTCAAATACCTTTCTGAATGTGAAAAGATCAAGGTCACTCGGTTATGTTTTCATGTTTAGGGAGCTAGAAAAGAGCTTAAAGGAGACTCCATAAGGTTCATTTTTCGTATTTCCATGATGAGTCCTAAAAAAGAGATAAAAGGTTACTCGATTACATTCTCATAGTTTCACGAGCGTGAGAAAGAATTAAGACCATGCTCAGAGTTTTTCCTGAAAAACCCTAAAAGTATATGTACATTATAAAAACACGCAAAAATGACCAAAAGGGAAGGATCTATATCAAAAGTTCAGTCCTCAGATATCTCAACCTGCAATAGAGACACTTTGCAAAGTTCAAAAGGTTTGGGCCATAAGGAAAAATATTTAAAAAATTAATTTAATTTGAAATTAAAATGGTAAAAATGAATAAAATAGGTCAAAACTAGTTTATTACCATTTCATTTGTATTTTCACCAAACTAGTGCCCAAACCCCCCTTTTTCCTCCTATTTTCAAGTGGCAATTCTAGAGTGCCCGATGGATGATTTCTCGAGCCACTTCCGCGAAGTAGGTACTCTTCTTCCCCTCTCTCTTTTCATGGTTGAATTTGTCATTTTTAATGGTTCAATTTTGAGTTATGGGGAATTTTTTAAGGGTTATTGCGCTTTGAGATCGTCGTAGGCCCACCCTGTCGTGAACTGCAATGATACCAAATTGCTGCAGGGGTTCCACAACTAGGGTGAAACGATGCGGCACTGTGGAAAAGAGAGCCCCTGCGATGACCACAACTCAAAATTTAAAAAGAGAGATAGAGCTAGGAAAACTTCCAACTTTGAAAATTTGATGAACCTAATCATATTTTAATGTTGTTTGACAGGTTTTCATCGATCATTATGCTTGAGTGGAGGGAACATGAGCACGAGGAAGAATATTACTTTCCCGAGAATGATCCAGGCACTGTCATGGCACTCCGGGAGTGTGGCTTGCTCAATTTTTTCAAAGTTCAGGGCATGAGAGACCAATTGAGGATATTGGTGTACTTAGTCCACATGTGGGACGTTAATGAACAATATTTTCATGTGGGTGTGCATACACTCACCTTAGAGTTTGATGACATCTACTTATTGACTGGGTTATCTCTTCGAGGCTCTCAGGTGTCACTATCGGGAAGCAAAGGCGGTGGTGAACCCATGGATTATTACGTAACACATCACTGCGTACTTGGTACAGAGAAGCATAGTGGAAAAGTTGCCATAAAGGATGTTCAAGATTTGCCTTTGATAACTATCCTCTACACTATAACTTGGACAACAGGGAGTGCAGATCCTCACATGGATTTAGAAATCCATTTTCAATATGCTATCGAGTGTATGGAGCCCCTGGTTTTTAATTGGTGTGAGGGTCTTCTAAAAAACATGAAGAAACAATTGACAAAGTGTAGGAACGGTTGATTGAAACAATTCGGGTATGGATCTATTTTGGTATCCTTCTTCCTAGAGAGGGTCCCTATTTTACGCCTACAACATGTGGAATGAGGAATACCCACTCCACCTGATCCTCGAATGAAAATATGGGTAGATTTGATGGCTCATCATGGAGGTGTGCCAATCGTTACATATGACCAAGCTTTCTTCTAGTGGTCAAGTGATCAACTTGTTATGGTTTAGAAATATGCATATTCCAAGATTGACTTTCGTGGAGATCCCGAATTGGCATTACCTAAGGGTTCTCAGTGGGGAGAGATAGGTAAGAAGATTTTTTTTTAGTATATGTTGTTTTTGGTATTTTAATTATAAAATGTTTTTTTTTTATTTTTTCGAGACTAATCAAGTGATCTCAACAATGTAGATGTGGCACCTTTTCAACGTCCAGGATCATATCCTATTCAGAGACATGGAGAGATATGCGTAATGGTGGGTCGAGGGGTGGCTGCTGAGGATTTCGAGGAGATCGAACAAAATCTTGAGGGATTCAACATGAACATCCCTGACATCACTGTGGACGAGTTACCTCGGTGCTACCAATGCCATACAATTGGTGTAGCAACATCCATTGGTTGAATGCTCCATCAAGTGGCACATGCATTCATTTGTTATAGCGAGAAACATCCTTGATATTTTGTGCTTCAACATTTTGATATTTTGGTCTCATGATAAACACATTTTTGTAACTTTTGACGTTATAATATAAAGTTCCTACCGACTTGTATTTTAAATGTGTGTTTGGATTTATAAATGGCACAAATGTCTGTCTAAAACATAATCATACAATGCATGTGTTAATGTTTTTAGACATCTAGGAATATGTTGATATTCAATATAATCAAAATTTCTTTCCAAGAGGCGAATTCTCAAGTATACCCGTAACAATGTAGGACTTCAGATGGAATAAACGATACTCAATTGAAACACCACTAGTTGCGAATCAAGACATACAATAAGATGACAGATGCTAAATGGAATGGAATCAGTTAATAACTCAATAACTGCACTGTATTCCATGATATTATTAGTTGCACGACCAAGGTAAACACCGTGTAGACTGATCAACTCATCCATAGGTGCATATATTTCCCATGCAGCAGACGCTAGGTTTTGAGTACTGTGATTAGCACCATCAGCAAAGCCGATATAGGGTAGCTAAAACACCAACATATGGAAACCAAGCACAAAGCAAGGTAAGCATCTTAAAGGCAGAACAAGAAATGAAAAAAACACACACTAGAGTATGATACACTAAAATACAAAGCACTAATGCAAAAAATATTTTAAGCATAGTACTTCTTTAAGTAAAGCCCATTTTTGGGTTCACCCAAAGGAATTCAATCATAATCCACTAGCTCATAAGCCCCTTTCTCCAACACTCATTTAACGATATAAGGGCCACGCCACATGGGATCGAATTTACCGAACCCTAATAAGTCAATATCTTGTTCGTAAAGGAGAACTAAATCACCCTAAGAAAAAACATGCAGTTTGACATGTTTTCCATATTGAGATTTGATACATTTCTTATGAGTTTCTATGACTAATGCATCATCACGTCGAGTCTCATATAATTGCATTAAATACAAGAGACGTTCTTCCTCTACTGAGGTGTTAGGGAGAAGTTCAACAACTAGTTTCAAATATGGTATTTCACATTCAATCAACAAAATAAGTTCGATACCATATAGTAAATGGAAAGGTGTGAACCCTGTGGAAAATTTAACGGATGTCCGATAGGCCCATAATGCCGAAAAGAGCATTGTGTACCATCTTGACTTGTGAATTCCTATCATCCATTGAAGCATAGTAGTTAGAACTTTGTTGATTGCTTCAACCTGGCCATTGGCCCATGGATAGTAAGGGGTAGAGTTTTCATGTCGAATACCCAACTTATCGGTAAGTTCATACATCATGAAATTGCGAAAATGGATACCATGGTCAATGACAATGGCTTGAGGGAAAACATACCTAGTGACAATATGATTGAATATGAACAACACTGTAGTTTTCCTGGTATTATCAAATGCAGGCATCACCTCGGCCCATTTAGTGAAATAATCCACAACTATAATAATGTATCCATGCCCCCCGAACGAGTGAGGCTTACATGTCATGAAGTAAATGCCCCATTTAGTGAATGGAACAATGAAAACTATAGGGTAAAGAGGAGAAATATGTGATCGAATCTTATTGTTATACATTTGACAAGCGTGGCATTTCTGAAAGACAGTAATGCAATCCTTAAACAATGAAGGCCAAAAGTAACCAACTCGTAAGATTTTTTGGGAAGTGGCATACCCATACATATGATCGCCACATGCTCTAGAATGATAGTCATTTAAATATTTCTCAACTTCATCATAGGTTATACATCGTCAAAATATGAAATCAATACAATGACGGTAAAGGGTATCACCGAGGATAATGTAATGACGAGATTGATACCGAATTCAACAATGATCTACAAGAGAAAGATCAAGATGGAAATTTTGGGATTGGCGATAAATGATAATGTATCTACACCAGATGTCATCTGAACTGATTAAAAAGAGGGACTCATCAAGAAAAGAATCCTCTGCCATAATTTCTATCTCAGTGGAGGGAAGGTCACATATCAACTCGACAAATACCAAACATTTCTTTGACTTGGGCCGCTCAAACTCCTGGAGAATCACTATCCATTTGGAGTATTTCCCCCCCAACAATTTTCGTGTCAGGATATGTTGCATAGGGTTGCAATCGAAAATGATGGTGGTTTTGCGTAATAAAATATAATGATGAAAACGTTGAATAGATTGAATAGCCGCCAAGGACAATTTTTCCACATGCATATATTTGGTTTTTGTGGTTGTGAGACTCCGACTCAAATAGTAAATAACATATTCATCATGCAAATCATCCTCTTGAACTAGAACCATGGCTATGGTAGAGTCCGAAGCAACCAAGTATAATAAATAATTGTGATTATAATAGGGGGGAAATAAGAGTGGTGTACGGGTTAAGGAAAGGTTCAAAGCTTTAAAGGCTTTGTTGGCAGTGTCATCCCATACAAAATCATAAACCTTCTTAAGAAGTCGAGTGAAACCTTTCATTAGTTCGACATAATTGGGAATGAATCAACGTAAAAAGTTTGCCTTCCCTTACAAACTTTGGAGTTGACGTAAGGTATAAGGAGGAGGCAAATTGAGAATAGCTTCAACCTTCAAAGTATCCACCCTAATCCCATGTGTAGAAACAATAAATCCAATAATTCATCCAGAATCCACACAAAAAATGCATTTGTGTGGATTCAATCGTATGCGATAATATCGACAGTGTAAGAAAATGGCTCGTAAGTGTGTCGGGTGATCTTGGAAACGCATGGAATGCATCGGTAAGTCATCTAGGTAAGGTTGTACAATGTGCTTAATATCATGAAAAATATAAGACATAGCTCGTTGAAAAGTCGCACCAACATTTTTGAGACCAAAAGGGAGTTTACGGTATGCGAAGGTACCCCAAGGGAAAATAAAAACAGTCTTATGTTGATCCACAGGTAAAATATTGATTTGATTATAGCTGGAGAATCCATCCATTAAAGAGAATATTTCACTCCCGACACAATCATCAATGATCTAGTCGATGAAAGGGGTTGGATAATTATATTTGGGACAAGCCTTGTATCCCTATAATAAACAAAAACATGGATCGTGCCTTGTTTCTTCATAACCGAAACAAGACTGGAGACTCAATTAGTCAATGCTACAGGGTAGACAAAACCGACTTTAAGAAGTTTTTCAACTTCAAGTTTAATAGCAACAAATTTTTGTGGATGAACTGGGTGAAGTATTTTTCGAATGAGTTTAACATCCGGGTATGTCTTAATTTCATGTACAACAATATTTGGATCAATTCTAGGAACTTCTTCATAACTGCATGCAAAAGTGTCATGGAATTCTTGGAAAAGGGCCTTGTAAGTTCAGAATTGATCAAGAGAACATGAGGCACCGATATGAACATTTTCCATGGTTCTAGGCTTAATTGACATATCTATAGGGATTGTAGGTGAAATATTTCCTAGTTTCCCTTCATACAAAACATCTCGTATTGGTTCAGAAACTGGGGGAATAGTAATGACAATAGACAAATTCAAAATCCGTTGGTAACTCTCTATAGTCTCGGGTTCCAAGAAGAGGATAGAACGATGATGCCCATCATCCCATGGGGTGTCTTCCATGGACATACTATCATGATCATTTAATCAGTGTGAAATACCACGTGAAACAGATAAGGAGACATATCTAAGAGAGAACGAGGAGAAGGAGTTGTTGATTGAATAGATTGATAGGCCAATTCCACCAGACTTAAGGGCATTCGGTCACCATAACGAATACATTTGTGCAACCTAGGTACTATCCAAGGGTCATAAGACTCAAGGGTTTCGACAAAAGTGGTATAAATCATGTGAATCGAAGCAACAAAAGGAGGAGGAACATTGAGTGGTGGAATGGGGAAAGTACCCATTAACGATGAATCCTTTAAAATACCCACATCGACATTCTCATAACCATGAGGTGTTTTCACTATGAATGGAACGTTACTAGTGCACGAATCAGAACTAAATAAGGTGAGTTGATATACAATAAAAACTTTACCTTGGTGAGGGAAACGTATCACATGGAAAAGTGTAGAAACAATTGCGCGCATAGAATAAATACAACTACGACCATGTAGAAGGTTGTAATCGAGAAGTGCATCAAACACCTCAACCTAAATAATAACCAATTTTCCTTCTAACACAATAGCTAACAAATGAAGAACACCATAAGGTTTAAACCCTATACCATTAAAATATTTTAAAGTATTGTGTGAATCGATAAGGGTAGGAGAGCCAATGGCTTTCCAACAGGTGACAGACATGACACAAGTCAAAGCTCTTTCATCAACAACAGTTCGACAAATATTCTTATTTTACACAATGAATTGTATTTGAAACGCTAATTGATGACAGAGCTTTGCAATGTGATCTTCCAAGTCAAATATTATCAAATTTTTGTCAGTAGGATCGATTCCACCAATAACCTTTAACAGTGCCTTCCATTGCGTAGGACAACTTTGAAGGACTTCGAGAGTTGACATCGCAGAAGGTGCCTGTGCAAGATCTTCTACAATACTGAAGTTTTGAGCGGAACGTGCATTTTGATTAAATGATGACTTACAAACAACGCCCTTAGGAGGAGGAAAAAGAATTGTATCTAGACTAGGTCATTCAATATGGAGAGGACCATTGGGAGGTGAAGTCAAGGGAGGAGGTTGAACCAATGGAGGTGGTGAATCATGAACTTTCTCTTTAGAAGGAGAATAATCTTTGGCTCGAGTAATGACTGTAAATTCGTTCTTCTTGGAGTCACCATTACACATAAGTACATAAGATGTGGTAGAGGGAGAAGGTTGGTCATGAATAACCAATTGTGGCTACTGTTGATAAGGAAAAGGTTGTGATAAAATGACGGGTGTAGGAAGTGTCCTGGTCCCTTGCAAGAACTTAGTAACCTCAACATGTCTCGGACAATCTTTTGTATAATGATCCTCACCACAGATAAGACAAGGATAATGAGGTTTTCAATTTTCTTTATCATTAGTAGGATGAGTCTTGGGTTTATCAGATTGTTGATTATTATTTTTATCTTCTTTATTATTACCCTTCCCTTTCTTTTTATTTTTATTTTTACCGGTAGGTGTAGACTGAACCGTATTAACCTCATAGGTTTTACTGGGAGAAGGAATCATAGGAGTAACATTTTGTACATTTGCAGTAGTATATTTAGGATTGGAATGTCAGGCTTTTTTGTACTAAGAATTGGCATGAAAAGTGCCAATCACACCATTAACAACATGAGAATCTACTGGAGGTGTTGGGGTTGGATTTGTACATGGGAGAGGAGAATCAATAATCAAGTCATATAACGTGCCCATTTGTGAATAAACAATATCCAAGCATTGAACACGACTAATCACCTTCTCTTCAGTGACGACACCACCCATGAAAACATCATGGGATATAGGACCAATGAGTGATTTGGTAAACCACTCAGCCAACAATTGATTAGGAAGGGGAACTTTGATTAACCGTCTTCTCCTCCTCCACTCGTGAATATGATCAGAAATGTGAGTGGAAGAGGATTGTTTAAATGAACTCAAAATTTTGGTTCTTGTCTCATATCGTATCGGTAACTGGTAATGTGTTAAGAAATCCATAGCTAAGGTGTTGAAATAATTGAAGAATCCTCGTGGAAATTCTATATACCATTTAGATGCCGAACCTGTAAGAATTCGTTGGAAAAAGATGTAATCGAATGGAGTCATCCATCAAGGAGTTGGATGAACATCAAAGATGAAATGTCATGATGTGATTGTTTGGGTCTTCTCTCGATCGAACATCAAACTTAGGTGTGTCTGATGGTAATTTGGTAGATATGGCTGGCCAATAAGGATAATGAAAAATATGATCATTCAAAATCCTAGACAAATCCGATAAATCCAAAGTAGATAGAAATGAAAAATGTCTGTTCACTTGAGGAAACTGGTAATTTTGAGGAGATAAGTAGTTTGTAAATAGTTAGAGGGTCCCATCAAATTCGGTGGTGGGAGTTTTTACATCAAGTAACCAACATGTGTTGGTTGATTGGGTATACTACATTGGAATGGAGCATTAGACTGAAAAGATTGACCCCAAGTAGGATTTATAGAGCCTGGATATGGTTGCCTGGGATTAGGGGGTACAAAATAATTTAATTTAGGAGTTTTCCCCCCAGGCAGTTGTTGGTTTCCTTGGAAAGGAAAATTCCAAGGTTGAGTTTGTGATCCAGGTATATATGATTGGTGTACCTCACTACTGGCTAATATGAAGAGCCAGTTGAAAGAGTGCAAACATGGTATCAAGAGGAACTTTGGGTTTGCCTCTATCTTATGCAGTTTTTTCTTCAAGCGGGTTCCAGGTTTGGGACCTAGAGTCAATATTATTCCGAGAGGACCTCACAATCTAGCCATGGCATGGTGGACCGATGCAATGAGATGACAGGGGGGAGGTAGGGTGTCGACACCTTACAAAGAGGATTTCTTCTACTAGTGGCAATGACTGGTCATTTCTTCGGATGACTACCCCTATGCAGGGATCAAATTTAGAGGGGACCCTGATATGCCACTCCTACCAGGGACTACCTACGGGGACATAGGTATGCTTAATGTTTTTAAATATTTCATTTTTTTGTATTTTGTTTTATAGTAGAACAAAAATATTTTTGGATGATGCTTAAGTACTAACTAGACACTTGTGTGACACATCTGTGGGTCTGCGACAACCGTACAGGCTTCCTCGACATCGTCAGAGGCACCAGGGAGACAAGGAAACATGAGGAGAAGCTGAGGGAGTCCTTCAAAACGTGCAGGGCAACCTGTCTCATTTGACTCATAGGATTTCGATGGTTCAGGTAGAGGATCTGCAGGAAGCCATGCAACAATAAGTGGTTGGTGTGCCCAAAGCTTGGGTGCGACTCTTTCAACGTCTCACAAACATCATAGTTTGTTACCATGACACACATACAACGCCACAAGCGTAGATGTCGTGGATATTGTAGTATCAACTTTGTAAGTGTATTGAGGGTGTTAGCCCCAATTTTATACTATAAACACCATATTTTTGAAATATATATAAAACATGGATCTTTGGATTTACTTATATTAAAATGTGTACATTGATGAGATGGTTTTGTTTTCTTTAGTTATGTGAAAAATGCCAATCTTAAATGAAATTAACATAAGCATCAGAGACATGATTAGAACTCCTAGGAATGTGATAATAAGTAATAAAATCAAACTGTCGTTCTAAAAGACGTATGCGTAGGAATCGTCGGAGTAAATTAGGATCACGCATGCGGTAACTACCGTTCAACTAACATACTACTAACTGGGAATCCAGGTGAACCTCTAAAGATAAAATACCATGAGAGATAGCATTGCGCAAAAATTCTATAATGACGCTATATTCGGCCAGATTATTCGTGGATGGCCCTACGCATACGCCACCTGAAGACACCAGTAGACCCTCGGGTGAGTAAACCACCCAAGCGGTGGAAGCCAAGTTCCATGTATGATGTCTGGCTCCGTTTGTGAATCCTACGTAGACCGAAGACTCCGTTGAAATCTTCCAACCAAGGGAAAACTCGATAAGAAAGATGAAGACAAAAAGAAAGGGAAAAGATATATACACTAAATTACATTAGTATACAAAGAGTTCCGCCCAATATTGGGGCTCAAGCGTAATATCTTTTCAAGTAGAGCCCATTCCTGGGCTCGGCCAAGATATTCCCTTCATAATCTTCTAACTCATAGGCTCCTTTTTCTAAGACATGTCGCACGATATAGGGACTGTGCCACATGGGTTTAAACTTTCTTACCCCCAATGGTTCTTTGGATTGATCATATAAGAGGACAAAGTCACCCTCAACATACAACCTAGGATAGACAGATTTATCGTACTAGACCTTGACACGTCTTTTGTTCACCTCGATAGTTGTAGAGGCGTCTCGACGCTGCTCATCAAGACTCTCTAGGTGTACAAGGCGTCGCTTGAGATCAAAAGTGTCAGGTAGGAGTTCGACTACCAAATTAAGAGAATGGATTTCACATTCAATAGGTAATATCGACTCCACACCGTGTACTAAATGGAAAGGGAAAAATCCAGTGGCAGTCTTGACTGAGGTTCAATATGCCTAGAGTGCGGGATATAACATAATGTGCCAGTCGGACTTACTTTGGCTGACATTATTTTGCAAAATGGTCTTGAGAGACTTGTTGATGACCTCTACTTGTCCATTTTCCTAGGGGTAATAAGGAGAAGAATGACCATGTCTAAACCCCATATTAGATGCTAGTTCTTCCATCATTTCGTTTTGAAAGTGACTGCCATGATCAATGACAACCTCACTCCGGATACCGAATCGAGCAATAATTTGATTGAATACAAAGAATGAAACCGTCTTCCCATCAGATTTAACTATAGGCATGGCCTTGGCCCACATAGTAAATTAGTCGACGACCACTATGATGTGCTGATTCCCCCCAGTCGAAGTTGGGTTGCAATCCACGAAGTCCACCCCCCACTTGGTGAAGGGACCAATGGTAATGACTGGGTGAAGAGGGGCTAGATGCGAGCACATTTTATGAGTGAACACTTGGCAGGGGTGACACTTATTAACCACTTCAATACAATATTTAAAGATAGATGGCCATAAATAACCAACTCACAATTTTTTTTGGGCTGTCCCAAGCCTAGATAGGTGACCACCATAACACCCATTGTGGAAATAGTTTAGGACTGAATCAACTTCCCCATGAGTTAAACAACAATGCAAGATATTGTCTATTACTCGACGATAGAAAGTTTCACCGATGATAGTATAATTCTTAGCTTGGTACCGTTTATGCCGTCGGTCATCTCGTGAGAGATGCCGAGGGAACTTCAAAGTTTGAAGATAGAGAACAATGCCTCCATACCAGGGGTTAGACAATGAGACAAGAAAAATGTGTTCTTCCGCAAATGAATCAACATGGATAACATCTTCATCTAGTCGTGGAAAGTCATATATTAACTCCGCGAAGACTAGTGATTTCTTGGATTTCACAGAAGCAAAATCGAGATCAAATTCTTGTAAAATGATAATCTATTTATTATATTTCCCCCCTATAATATGTCTAGTAAGGACATATTGAAATGGATTGACATCAACAACCACATTAGTCTTGCAAAGTAATATAGAATGACGTAAACATTGGACTGCGTGAACGACAACCAAATCTAGCTTTTCAATGTGAGAATAATTAAGCTCAGGACTGATCTAGGTGGATATCGGTGGCCACCCACCTTTTCCGACTGGGTCAAAATAGTTTTCTGGGAATTTTGGCAATTTACTATTTTTAGCAGGTTTTAACTTCCGGGGCCATTTTGAGGGCCTAAATGAAGGTTTTTTGAGATTGAGGTTCTCAATGATAGCC
>SNQJ01S0008739.1:169146-193518 GCA_010110895.2 Picea sitchensis
TTTTGGCGCTTCATCTCCTAGGGTTAGGTTTTTGGATGTATATGACTTTTGGAATTCTCGTCTATTGTAAAAAAGGCCTCTAGAGCCTCATTGTAATCATCTTCTCACAGATGCGAGTAGCAGCGACATCTCTTCTCAGAGATAAGCTACCAGCGCCTTAGCTAGTTTATTTACATTCTGTTTGTAAGCATATTTCAGTCATTTGTTATTAATGAAATGAAGTCTTATTTCCACTGCATCTCTGCGTTTATGTGTATTTCTGTATTTCATTGTGTTCCTACATAAATCCGGATCAAGGACTAACTAATTTTCGACTAAGATAGTAGATGATGTGCTTGGGGATCTCATCATCCTCCTGAACCAAAACCATACCAATCATGTCCTTGGATGCGACGATATAAAACAAGTAATCCCTACTGTAGTCAGGAGACTTCAACAAAGGCGTCGACACCAAGGCTTTCTTCAAAGCATTGAAGGATTCCTGGGCTTGCTCATCCCAGATAAAAGGGGTGTCCTTATTCAAAAGATGCATGAAACCCTTAGTGATATTGGCACAGTTTACTATAAACTGATGTAGAAAGTTATCTTTCCGCTGTAAACCTTGAAGTTATCAAATAGTACGTGGGGGAGGCAATCGAAGTATTGCCTCAACCTTTAACGGATCTACCATGATCCCAGTCTCAGAAACTAGAAATCTCAAAAGACGACCAAACCTAATGCAAAAGATGCACTTATGAGGGTTCAACCAGATTCTATAGTAACGACATCTTTCAAAAACAAGCCAAAGGTGCGTAGAGTGACACACTCTCTTGCGAGAGTGAGAAATGAGATCGTCAAGGTAGGCTTAAAATATATGCTTAAGATCGTGGAATGTGAAGGTCATGGCACATTGGAAGGTTTCTATGGCATTTTTAAGGCCGAAAGAGATTTTCCGGTATGTGAAAGTACCCCAAAGACAAATAAATTCCCTCTTGTGTTGATCCTTAGTTTTAATCTGAATCTGGTTATACCTTGAAAATCCATCCATAAAATAAAACACTTTGCTTCCCTTACACTCGTCGAGAATCAGATCGATGAAAGGTGTCGGGAAGTTGTCTTTAGGACAAGCCTTGTTCAGGTCACGAAAGTCCATACATACATGGATGGTTCCTTGCTTCTTATTCACAAGAACGATATTGGATACCCATTCAGTCAAGGGAACCAGGTAGATGAAGCCAACATTAAGTAGCTTCTCCACCTCTGCCTTAATATAAGGGGCCTTCTGGGGATTGACAACTCTAAGACGTTGTCAAACAGGTTTAGCATCCATATAATTTCTAATCTCATGCTCGAAGATATGAGGGTCGATTCATGACATCTCTTCATATGACCAAGCAAATACATCTCAGAATTTTCAATGTAGATCAAGATTTCTTCTGGCGAACAATCCGCACCGATATGTATGTTTTCAATATTGCCAGGGGTATGAGAGACATCGATCGTGATGGTAGGATAAATACCCGCCATATTTCCATCAACATAAATTCCATGCATATCAAGTGGAACTACGACATGACCGACTATCTCACTCAAAGTAGATCGAAAATCATCTTGTTCGATCCTTTCAAGCTCCGGGAGAAAATAAGAGCGATGATGCATATCATCCCAAGGTTTTTCAGAACCATTCATGGCTTCTATGATAGCTTCTTCCAAGGGAAAAGTCTCATCAAGGCAGTCATGTGAATAAGATAAGGAAGTGGCCCACACGGGCCTAAGAACAGGATCCTCCTCATCCTTCAGTGAGGTAACAGGATCAATATTGACGGAAGAGTCAAGAACAACTTGATACATAATATCCACTACTGATAGTGGTATGGCCATTCTAGAATGCAACTGACCTTCACAAGATGAAGTTGGGGAAGGTAGGGTCCACAGATCACTAAAATAGGAAGTGAAAAAAAGAATGGACCTCTTTGTCAAAATGAGCCTACTGGACATGGCGTAAACATGATGAATCGATGCCATGAAGTCAAAAGTAACCATAAGGGAAGAATACATTCAGACACCGATATTCTCAGTTCCTAGTTGAGAATTGTTGATCACGAGGATCGACGGTCCAACATATGCATTGGGATTAGCGTATGCAAAGGAGAACTGGTCGATTGTCATGATCTTCCCTTCATGAAGAAAACAAAGAGTACAAAATATGAATGATATGACAATGACCATAACATAGGTCCAATTGCATCCTAGTAACAAGTTATAATCAAGAGGCACATCAACTACCTCGACCTCCACCTCTACCATCTTCCCACCTAACTGGACTGGAAAGGTAGGAAGAATACCGTGAGGGCGGAAGGAATGACCGTCAAAAGTAGTCAACACGTTCGATGATTTAGAAAGAGTCAGAGAACCAAGAGCTTTCCAACAGATCAGGGACATCACATATGTAGCAACGCCTTCATCAACAACCACACATTTGATGGTATACTTTGAGTACCCCATGTGGATTTGGAATTCCACATGGTAAGGCAAGCAAGGCTTCACATTTGTGACGTCAAACTTGATAAATTTCAAGCCACTAGGTTCTAGAGATCCTAACGTAGATAGTAAGGCATTCCTCTATGAAGGACATATCTGGAGTACCTCCAAAGATGAGATCACACAAGGGGTTTGACCCAGGACCTCAACAACAGATTAGTTCTGGGCGACTCTTGCATTTGGATTGTGGGTAGAGTGCTTGAGTACTCTTTTCGGAATAAGAGGCAGTGGCTCTGGTTTTTCAATCTGTAAATTCATCTCTGGAGGAGGAGGAGGAGATTCTAGACTAGGTATAGCCTGTGAAGAACTATAATCTTGAGATCGAGTGGCTACATGAGCTTTCGCATCGACCATATTGATACACAAATGGTCACCGTCTTGCAACGACGGGTTTTGACTCCCACCAACTGCATTTCTGGCATTTGAGGAGCTCGAGGCCATGTGCTGGTTGTGTGGGAAGGGATTTGTTAGCACGACGAGTGATAGAGATAATAGCCTCACAACTTCCACAAGTTTGGGGCATAAATGAGTAAGGTGATCATCGGTAAAAAAATTACAGGGAAATTTCACCTTACGTCTTTCTCTCTTGCCCTCTCCAACATTATTAGTCATCTTCTCATTATTACCATTGTCCTTGGGTTAATTATTATTTTTCCCACCCTTACGATTATTACGTCCTTTCTTATTATTCCCTCCTAGTCACTGGTTACCATTTGGGTCAACCAACGATTGCACAGAATGTACATCCGTCGACTGAGTGGGATTGGAAGACACAAACAAAGGTGGCCCTCCTACAAACTAGTTTAGAGACAACTCTTTCAAATGGATTGTCACCGATTCTGCGACATTTACATGGGATGGGGGGCCATGTAGGATCATGAATCACAGGGTCATTCATCAACTTAGACACGTATGGTAGATTAAGCGTGGCCAGAAAAGAGAAGTGGGGTTGCGACATGTGGCTCCAATCTCCCTAGAAATATTGTGTTTGAGGAACTACAACTCATTCAGGGTTTTGGTAAGAACTATGGCCTTGTCCAGGATTGTAAGATCCTCCTTCGAGATGATTCATAAAAGGTTGGTTGGGCATCATTCCAGTAGGAATTTTCTGATGGGGTTTATAAAAATTTCCCCCAGCTGGATTGGATCCGGGTTGGGGGTTTCCCAAAGTGTGAAATTAACTTCCTTCAGGTGTGAATCAAGAGGATAGAGGTGGATTCATCATGCCAAACGTGTTGGTCGGAATCAACACTGAGGAGGTAGGGGTATAGGATGAAAATTGAGTAGAATCTTGTCCGTCAGGTTGGTTGTTCCACACATAAGTAAGAGGATTAGACCAAGAGGGATGGACTAAACATTATAGCCCAGTGAGTGACCAAGAGACCCAAAAGGGTTTGAGACAAGATATTGAGCATTCACTATAGGCCGAGCCATAGTAATGATAGGTGCCTCCGGCACTACAACCATTGTGGTTGTAGGAGTCGAAGGGGTTCCATTAACTATAGTGGGTGTGGGAGTCGAAGGGCTCCCAATGTTCTGAAGACTAGGTTTAGTACTCATCCTTGTAGAATCACAAGTATGAACAATGGAGGTGTGTGTACCACATCTAATAACTCTACGCCTTTTAGAAGGAAAAGACTCGAAATATGATGGTAACTATAACAAGCGACAGGACCGAAGGGGACGCTGGTCTAACTCCACGATGAATTAAGACTCTAAAGACAAAAAATAAATCCTAAGGCCAACTAGTAATCAATGAGCACACCAAAAATCAAATGACCAATATGCGCACAAATGGGGTAAAGTGGATGAAAGTGGCTTCCCTCCCTAAAGAAGACATGTATTTCCCAAGAGGGGCCCAAGACTCCCTGCTAAAGATCATAGGTAACATAATCAATTATAAGGGCTCTCGTGGGATTAACAACTAGTCGGTCAGATCCCCCTAGAGAGGTAATCCTCCATAAAGGTTGTTTGATGTCCTACCCTTATCTAACCCAGGGTACCTACAGAATAACCCTTGCAAGTAACCTATATGGCACCTAAGTCAAGCAACTAAGAAACCAATGTATAACCCATGCACATGTGAGAAATTGTAAGTTAGGTCCACCGTATGGGCAGGGTAGCAAAGCTCAAAACCTTGAAAGTACCGCCTCTCATGGAGGTAAAGGAACTAGCAAGATACCTATATACAAATAGATCCCCAGAAATATCTCTGATGCTAAGAAGGTATCGGGGGGATATCCCTTCAACCAACCTCGCGCGACCTCGTGATCCTCCAGTGTGAGTGTATAGATATGGCTATGGATACAGGTTCTGATACAATGACAGGAAGTATGGAGGATAGCTGCCTGCATGAGTGAATGGTCCTGGTGTGGATGAATAGATGATGAATTATGGGAAGAATGATGGAAAATATGGGAAATGAACTAAGTCCCCACAATATGTATGCATTTCCCCAACTTGACACTTGTCATGTTGGGAGCTACTTTGGCCCACTTGTCCCCAACTTTGGAACTTAGGATAAAATAATTATCCATACTTTTATACTTTAAGAAATATTAATATAATATTCCTTTTTGGCTTAAGCTCCCTATCTTATCCCCTTTTCCTTAACTTTTAGGCCCCTCCCTTTCCCTAACCAGTGGAGTTTAGTCCCCCATACTCTTTTAACGTGGCCAGTCTGCGCGTAGCAATGCATTTTATATTAATCATGAGATATATAAAAAAGTAGGTGCACTGGCCTTTAACATCTAGACTCTCCGTCCTAATTCAAAACATAAGCCTCCTAGCTTAGAATAACTGGCTCACCAGCCTATAAAACACATCATATACAAAAAGTCTCCCTAGCCTCAATATCACGTGCACTTAAGTTGTTGCATCCAATATCCTGGAATGTGCCCATTTCATCATTTTATTGTGCAGTACATGCACACACTACACCATGGATGATGCGTGCCAAAAAGATATAAAACAACTCACCAACTTAAGTACATTATTACATTTACAGTTGGGGTTCGACCTAGAGATATTACAATCCCCTCCCCTTATTTATGCACTATCCTCAGTGCATTATATACCATGTACCATTCAAATTCTTTAAAATATCCAAGATTTATATATTGGAATCTTGTTATCCATTTGGTGCTCTACTTTCCAACACCAATTATCGTACTCATACTGCAACTAGAAGTCAATTGCTTTATTCCATAGAGCTATTTCAGGAAATAATTCATCTCATTGCTCCTTATTACATGCTTCAATTAAACCTCATTGAAGCAACTACTGGTTGTAGATCCACGATGTTCCACCCAACCTTAAATCTCACTGCTGATAAACTCTCAACAATGTACCATTCCCAAGAATGGGATATGACTCCATCAGGACAATGTCTTCCCAAGATAACCATGGCCCCATTCAATATCAACATAGTCTAGGCCAAGGTACCAAACCTCAACAACACTCCAACCAATCGTCTCTCTTCCCTACATTCCTGTACAACCCCAGGTAGTATGCACCTTCACTGTCCAACAATTCATCGACTGCTCAACTTCCCTTCCAGGGCTCCAACATAGGCTAGACAAGAAGTCTCAGAGAACCGTGGCTCCATGAGTTCCAACTTTAATCATTATCATCTCACCTGCATCATACAAATGCAATTATCATGAGAGAGCATTATAAAATTTCCATTTTAGAAATCAAATTAATTTCACAAGGAATTCAACTTTTCCCAGAATATGAAATTCTATTCCATAATTTTTCATCGCTGTTGGAATAATAGAATATAGTTTTCCTTATGGCTTTCAACAAGCACCATCCTAAATACCATTTTTCCTGCAATGATTATATATTTCATACAACCAACCGATTGCCAATATTTTCTGTACATCATAATTCAACATGTATAACACCTTATGCCATGCTCTTAGAATTGCCTACACCTAGAAATTCAATCACAATTACCAAGCAATTTAACCAAATATAATGACTCATCATTCTATGCATATGCATGCTCATAATTAATAGCAGTAAGTTCATTTCTTCAATTTTCTAAACATGAAATTTTCTGTAGTCACTATTCCTATGACTACCTCTCTTGCAACTTTCCTGTTGCAATGTTTAAAAGTTCCTAAAATGTTCTCAACCTCATGAGTTAGAAACATTTCAACCATTAGTATAATTATTTCCATGCAAAAACATATATACATGCACTCACAAAATGCATTCAACAAAATGCATTTAAGTATACAATTCCATCATGTATGAGTGCAACTCTGCCACTTACTAGGCATGAGTGCAACTCTCAATGCCTACTTATTCAATGCACCTTTGCATTGATTTTCAGAATGATCTTTATCTAATTCATGTATCTCACCATCCATAAATTGGAATTCTGGCCAATGTCTTGACACATCTCCACACACTTCCCATTTTCTTCACAATTACTTGGATGCCTTCCTTTTCGACTTGAACACTACACCAAGAATACAATTCTGTAGTGTTTATTAGTGTTAGAGAAAGGTTGTAGTCCAAGTTTTATTTAAAGGTAGGAAGCATTGGGTATTTGTGTGGCACATAACCTTTCTATAACCATACCTTGCCATATCCAACCATGTCCTGTTCTCATACATGACTAGCTTTCTTAGCATCATTCCTAAAACAAGTTCTTATCTCTTATTTTTCTTGGTTATTGCCTCATAACCAAATTAACATGACATGCTACTATGTCAGTGTGTGCATTCAAAAGATAAAAGATTTGATAACTATAACAAGCTTCTATCCTTTACCACACCTAGTGGTAACTTAATCCTGTCAATGCACTTAAACAATACCATACAACGTATTATAAAATTCAATTTGGGGAAATCCTTACCTGAATTTCCCTTCGGCAATTATGCAATATAATTTCAAAAGAGAAATACTTATCTACATGGCTTCCATTAAATGAATTTAATGCTACCTGATTACCTGATGACAATAGAAGTTCTCATGCTTCTTTATCAACCTTATAATTCAACATTCCAACCTTATGTTGCTTCTTTCCATATGCAACAACATTATCAGCAACACTTGCAAACATGCAAGCATTCTCACTTTATGGCTGTCCCAACAAGCCATAAAATACTTGCTGCTACAATAATTACAACAACTTCTTTTCCCCTATAACACCTTTCCTTGTTTATTCCAAAAGTCTTCCATTCTTACAGATTCCTAAATCTTCAAGTGCTCTTCACTATAACCATTGTGCATGATTAATTTCCGACCTGAGCACTTTCTAGCCAAATCACTGTTGGATGCCTTTTCTCTTCCATCCAAATACTAAAATGATATTAACCTTCATCTTTTAATTACTTTCTGGATCCATCTATCCCAACTCATACTTGGATGAATTATAATTCCAATCATGCTGTCTTATAGACTTTGGATCTTCAACATCCATTTATTTTCCAGATTGAACTATTTCAACTCTTTCTGGACTGAATACCTTATTATTTGATTTTTCTTGCATTCTTCTCTACTCCTTGCCAACTAGCCTCAAACTTGGCTTGCATAGCCAATCTCTTACCATACTGTAGGGATGCACATATGCCTCCTTCCCTAGCTGCATAGAATTAATTAAAATCAATTAATGTTGCTTTTAATTTAACATCATAATTTCATGTGATATTGCCGCCCCCTGGGAGTGTCACTCATGGCTCTATGCCATTTGAGATGGATTATTCTTAGGCACCATCTCTTTTGCATTCAAAACCATGCATATAACCATTTTCTTTTTCATGGTTCTTTACTGACTCTCTACATAGATTCATTCCACTTTTAAGTCTATCTTGGCTTGACATCTCCATGCTATTGTGGAAATATCTTCAATACCTTTGGAATGCATCAATAATATTATATTATTCTTGATTTCCCTCTTGGAGTGTTTTCATGCATTCCCATTTGCTTGATACCTACCCCATGAATTATTCTTCCATTATTATCGGATGTTCATGGACTTGCAACTACATATTATGCTGATATTAATTTTCAGCATTCCACTATTATTCAGATCCATCAGATCCAACTCTTACATGACCCAATTATATCTCCAGTCTTGTTCTCTAAGTAACCTTGGAAAATTAACACCAACTTCCTTCTTGAGGTACTTGATTTACCCTTTTCTTAAATGATCATATCAATGCTTGGATTTGCTTGCTGCCTATTACTTTTCCCTATATTGACCAATATGATTTCAACCTGCCTTGCACAATCCACTTCTATCATGCCATATCGATGCCCTTGAAACCATGCTTCCACTGGGCACTCTAATAACCATAAGGAAAGAATTATTCAAAAATTGCATAGATAATCCATGGATATGATGCACTTCTTATCCATATATGTATTAATCCTCTTTCTTTATCCGATTACTATCATTTTGATAGTCAATTCCTTTTATAATAGAACTTACTCCCATGCATTGCTTAATTTTAATATTGGTTTCTTTGGGAGTGTTCACTAATTCATTCACTACATGATCTATTCCTCTGCCCAGATTCCATTGAATACTTTATTAACATGAGAGGATTTCCTATAGTGGCTTCCGAAGACTTTATGGCTGCGCTCAGATTCATACCTTGACATTTTGGGGCCTTGACTTTTGATCATCTTATGAAATATTTTTGTCATAGCACTCTTTCCCTGAGCACATATGATTATTTTTAACTAAACTTCAACCTTCTCACATGTTAATAACTACAAATTTTTAACTCTCCAAAATGTGCAGCCAACAAAACTTTGTCAGGTTAACTGACTCAACGATTTTCATGAAAATATATGAACCATTCTGGCTCAATAATATATCAGAATTCTTTCTTCTAATTTCCTGGAAAAAAAAATGCCTAGATCATTTTTCTGGGTGGATTATTATATTCCAATTTCCAACACCTTTCCAACGCCTGCACCCATGCTCAATTCCGAGTCTTGAGTAGAAAGTTATGGTTATTAGAAAATTCGCCATTAATTTTTCTGTTCATACATCAACTTGGTGCAACTCTGCGCTGTAATTATGCAGTTTTGCATATACTCCATTGGAATTTTCATGGGAGATCCATTGGGTTTCCTCATATACATATTATGGGCACTTTGTCCAAGTTTCACCTCTTTCTGGGTTTTGGGCTGCTAGTTACAACCAACTGAAGTTCTAAGCCAAAATATCATATTGTAACTGATATGCTACAAGTAACTTATTTTCCATATTAAACACTTTTAACATGCCCATAAATTTAATTCAGCTCTTGGAATGTATTCTATGGTTCTATATATTTCCATTCACTACTCTTGTGCCTCAATCTGATTTCGGAGCAGAAAGTTATGGCCCTTTGAAGTTAGATGGGTCTTAAAATTTACCCTTCACTGTTTGTGCTGTAACTTTCTCATAAAAGCTCTATTTGACGAACGATTTACACCATTGGAAAGATCTCTCCAAAATGTTTTATTTCAGATGCAGAGACAAAGGGTGCCTCAACACAGTCTATTCTCTTGGTTTTTGAGTGCCTATAAAAAGCTCTTAAGGGCCTAAAAAACGCATTGCAAAAAGATGACGTTCAAATGATATAAAACATCACAGAAAATCACTAGTTTTCTGCTGTTGTTCACCCTTCAAACAACTTCATGCACACATATTTCAACCTATACACCCATATTTACCATGCAAATTAATACCATAGGGTAAATCGTGTTTCACGCACCTATAACCATTGTGTATCACTTCTCTGTCGCGCTAATAACTTGCGCGCACTACCTTTGTTTTGCGCACCAATATCCACCGCGTGCAGTTTTGGTTCTTGCACTATTACTTGTTGCGTGCAGTTTTTATATCGCACGATGATATTACATGCACATTATACTGTATGCACTGCACCATGCTAGAGTTTAGTAAGCCCCCACCGCACACCAATACTCTGCGCGCACCATTAACTAAACTGTCACGTGACAACATATACCCACATTGCGTGCACACCAACAAAACTCCTCTGCGCTCTGCCAACACTGTGCACACCACACGTGTCATTATTATGTGTGTGCACACTCCACAGACCTTTTATGCATATGGACACCGTGGAATGCTAAATTTAGCGCGTACACCCGCAGACCAACATTTTTTTGCGCGGTGTCAAAATTTAGTGCGCGTACCAGCACAACACTATTTTTCCGTGCGACGCCAAAATTTAGTGCGCACACCCGCGCACTAACATTTTTCCGCACAGTGCCCAATTCTTACATATCCCAAGGTTTTACTATGCAACCTACATTTTTAGTGCGCCCAACAACGCACATTCATTTTTATGCGCATCAATTCCTTGTGAATTCCGCTGCAGAAATTGGGGATTTTTCCTAACTTTTTCCCCAATTTACCATAGAAATTATTCACCTATGAAATTTGTCCCATGTCACCCTAATAACACCAGTCCAACCTTTGAAACAACAAATCATTGTGGGTTGACATTTCTGGAATGAATTTCCCCAAAATCAATTCACGAATTGAGAATTTTAATTACTAAATTCCCTCCATCTGTCATGGCTTCATTGTAACTTTAAATTCAACCAATTCTAGGTCTGAAGTTTCTAGAACATATATTAAACCAGTAATATCTCACCACTTGGTCGAATTTCTCGATTTTCCCATGAATTTAACAACAAAAATTGGGGCTTTTCCCAATTCTGCGTCATTGTTTCTAAAATTTATCATGGACGTTCTGCAACTCGAAATTTGGCCACTTCGAAATAAATCCTCTGTGACATTTCGCTTCAACTTGACTTTCTCGGCCCATCTAGGTTCAATGTTGAAAATTGAATCTCTAATACCATTTTGTAACATCCCCGACCACCAACAGGCCGGGCAATGCCACTACTCAGACACTTTACTTAGATCTGATACCATTTTGTAACGTCCCTAACCATCCATGCCGGGACATGCTACGCCAGAGAACACTTCCGTTCTCTCTGCAGAACATACTGTAACATACCCAACATCCAAATTGAGCTATGCCACATAAATTTTTCCAACTGCATGTGATTAAAACATATCCACACACAGAACTCTTGCGGAAGCTTTATATATATAACGTGAACATACACATACGTTATGTAAATGCACAGATTCACACTGAAATAACAATAAACATATACATGCAACTTATATAGGTAATAACCATAAAAATAAATACAGTTATAACCACACATATGATAACCCATAAAAATAGGCACGTAAATAACAATGCAACATGTAAATTTATCACACAATTGACACTTATCTTGGTAAGAATGTCACCAACTGCGTGCAGACCTTCCACAAACCTCCCAACCTTAGACCACACTGTTCATCACTCTTAGTAGTGGGTCACCCCTGATCTAGGACTAAAATGATCCAGGTGGATATCGGTGGCAACCCACCTTTTCTGACTGGCTCAAAACAATTTTCTGGCAATTTTGGCCATTTACTATTTTTAGTAGGTTTTAACTTCCGGGGCCATTTTGAGGGCCTAAATGAAGGTTTTTCGAGATCGAGGTTATCAATTATTTCCAAAGGAATGATTGAGCACCCAAAATGAATCTCCTTGACAATACCTTTCCAACGAGCTATCATACGCCTAAAACGAAGATCATATGCAAAAGTTACGACCCCGGGAAGTTGATGTACTAACTTACCCAAATGGGGCCCACATGACTTTTGACACTTCATCTCCTAGGGTTATGTTTTTGGATGTCTAGAGTTTTTGGAATTCCTGTTTATTGTAAAAAGGCCTTCAGAGCCTCATTGTAATCATCTTCTTGCAAATGCGAGTAGCCGTCACATCTCTTTTCAGAGATAAGCTGCCACCATTCTAGCGAGTCTTTCACTCTGTATTTTTACAGTCTCTGTACATTTATTTCATTAATAGAAATAGTGTATTATTGTATATCTATGTTTATGGTTGCTTCTCTGATACATTTCTATTATATTATTGTATATACGCAATATCTCTGTGCATTTCCTTATTATATCTCTGTTCTCATTTCGTGCCGAAAATAATCCGGATCATAAACTCCACCCGGGTAAAGGGATTCCTAGCCAGGCTAATGGATGGTAGACAACATGAAATACTCTGTCATAGGTGCTCACTCAACTAACAACCTAAAATCCCTCATTCCCCACATGCCTATCCCACCCCAGGAACTGTGCCCCTTCTCTTCTCAACAATCCTTTGGATGCCCCACTTCCCTTCCAGGGATTTAGCAACAGGTCGGACAGGAAGTCTCAGAGCCCTGTAGCTGCAATTTAGCACCTTCAGGAAATCTGTTCCCCAACAAATCTCTCACCTAGAGAGAAATTGCTCACGGGTATGAAAACCCGCCTCTTCAATATCCCACAGGTCTGACAACCCACTTCTTTAGTATCCCACAGGCATGACAACCCGCTTCTTCAGTCCAACTCCCAAGATAACTAGGTACACAATAGATATGGATATGGATACAGGTTCTGATACAATGGTAGGAAGTATGGAGGATAGATGACTGTGTGAGTGAATGGTCTTGGTGTGGCTGAATGGATGATAAATGATGGGAAGAATGGGAAATGAACCAAGTCCCCACAATATGTATGCATTTCCCTAACTTGACACTTGTCATGTTGGGAGCTACTTTGGCCCACTTGTCCCCAACTTTGGAACTTATGATAAAATAATTATCCATACTTTTATACTTTAAGAAATATTGATATAATATTCCTTTTTGGCTTAAGATCCCTAGATTATCCCCTTTTCCTTAAATTTTAGGCCCCTCCCTTTCCCTAACCAGTGGAGTTTAGTCCCCCATACTCTTTTATCATGGTCAGTCTGCGCGTAGCGATGTATTTTATATTAATCATGATATATATACAGAAGTAGGCGCACTGGCCTTTAACATCTAGGCTATCCATCCTAATTCAAAACATAAGCCTGCTAGCTTATAATAACTAGCTCACCAGCCTATAAAACACAACATATACACAAAGGCTCCTTGGCCTCAATATCGCGCACACTTAAGTTGTTGTGTGCGGTATCCTGGAATGTGCCCATTTCATCATTTTACTGCGTAGTACATGCATGCACTACACCATGGAAGAGGCATGCCAAAAATATATAAAACAATTCACCATCTTAAGTACATTATTACATTTACAGTTTGGGTTCGACCTAAATATATTACAAGTTTACTCACAAAATCCTATTCCAAGGCACTAAATCCTAAGCTAGTTTGTGCACCCTAGAAAATAAAATCGCGACTAATCAGTTTTACATGATAGCGTTAATTTTACTGGCTGTGATTACTAAAAAATGTATGGTAGTCAAACTCATGATGTTATGACTCAACAAGAAAAGTAGATATGAATATAATGCAAAGTCCTAACTTCAATTTTCAATGAATGATATGCTTCTAATAACAAATGCAATTTTCAATTTAAACTCTGCAATTCTAAAGTAAAAAATGCAATCTTTATTTACATGCACTAAGATAATGACAAATACTCAAAACATCAAAAGTGCCAAGTAATGAAAAATGCCTAATATTTTTGTATTTTCAATATAACAAAAATGAAAATGCATGGACTGAACAACAACTTGATATATAAAATTCTATTGTGTATAGAAAGAGATAACTCAAACAAAATGCCAAGGAGAGAAACACCCAGCCCAATGTACAAGGACAATCAAAGTGAAAAGGTGATGAGAAAGACTCTTCCCAAAAATTCAACCCCATATAGGTTTCCTGTCATCCCACTGACACTTAACAGTCACTACAGAGACCCAAGAAGACTCGACAAACATCAAATCCCACCCAACAACCACCAAAACCATCAAACAAGCAAAGAAGGCTGATGTACGTGACTATTCAAGGAAACATAACGTATGCACGCCACTTGCAGAGGGACAACACATGTATATACGAGACTTTTAATCCAAAAACCGTGTATATGTTTTAAAAACAAATCCAGGCAAGGGAGAAGGCTGAAAAACTCAGACTCAGAGTGAACAAAAGCTGTCAAGCAATGATACGACAAGAAACACAATAGGAATGAGAGCAATCTAAGAATAAAATTACTCCAAACCCTAAGAAAGAAGATTCAATCCCCAATATGGTTGCCAATTCTTTTACGAGGAAAATATCTCTATGGCTAGGGTAAACTACAACAGACGGAAATGACTGCATAAGTCAACTCTATTCTCAAGTATGCTATATAAACAAATATTCTAGCAAGACAAGATAAAAGGCATACCTCATCCAAATGTTCGATGAAGTCCACCGTTGAGCACTTGAACCAAAGCAATATACCTGCAACTAGTCCTAAACAACCAAGAAAAGCAAACATATGGTGATAATAAATGATGTTAGCACAGTCAATAGCATAATCCATTAATAAACATGACAAATACACCCATGGAATAATAATTCAAATATTTTCAAGATATCAATTGGACAGGAAAAGAGTATTTCTATTAATATATGATCAGAATAAGTGAAAATGTTACAGACTTCCATGTCAACACGGTTCAGAACTGAGAAACTAAGTTCCTTCCAGCTGGGCCTCCACTACTTCAATCCTCCACCAAAGGCAAGCTCATAAAAGAGAAAAAATGAGGTTATTAATCAATAAGGGAAGATCTTGGGGGAAGAACATCGTGTTCAGACTTAAAGGACAAAGGGATGCAAACTCAATATGAAGTAAATAATTTCTCCAGAGTAACTTTGCTCTCAAAGTTGAATACTTTCTCCTCTTTCCATAGCTCGAAATTGGCCCATTTATAGCCCTCAAATGGAGCTAAAGGGCCGAGTCAGAACGTTTCTAGTATATGGAAGGCCAAGGATCATATATATCCTGTCATGACATGGAAACCCGACATTAATTTTCATTTTTGGGCTCAAATCCCGATGTACATGGGCTGTAGTGTAGCATCCTATGTATACACATCCTGTATAATAGGAAAGGTGCGTACATGTGGAAAAATATATATTTTTAGCTCTGGGATTTAAAAACAGGGATGATAAGTCTTCATAGGGAAATGGAAAAGGCCTTTTGTACAAGATTTCATAGGGTGAGGCAAACTTTCTATAACATCCATAAACTGGGCTATGACCCCTAACTTGGGGTTTCCCCCCAACTTGAGGTTGATATCCAATAGGAAGTTGAAAACCAGAAGTGGCAGAATGACTTGTGCCTCCAATTTTATTAGAGCTACTTGGGCCATGATGATTAGATCCTCCAGGTGGAGGTGGAGGAGGAATGATAGGCCCTCTAGAGAGAACCTGAGTAGGTGTGGGAACAAAACCGCTAGTAGAATTATACCCAAGCAGAACAAAAATATTAGGCCCTCCGGATGGACTCTGGGCATGATTAGCAATAGAACTATGAAGAGCATTAGACCCATGTGGAATTGATGGAATTTATCTAGGTAGAAGTGGCGTTCCAATAGGATCTTGAGTTATAACCATATTTCCGACAAGAACATGGGTAACTTGTGGGACTGCGATAGAGCTAGTGAGATGGAGGGGAAGAATTGTGTGAGTAACAACCAACAACGAGTCTGAACCCATAACAAAATTACTTGTCGTGCCAGTAAAATGATCTAAAGTTAGTGTATAAGCAATGGAAGTAATGTGTGTATGTGATGACATAGGTTGATTTGGGCTCATTCCTAGTTTGTCAAAAATATCGTGTCCCGAGGAGGTCCACCAAAAACAACGAACGTGGATTGAGCTACAATTAAAAATTCCAGTAGTATGAACCAGAGTTCTAAACAATTCACTTTGAAAGGGTGGATCATCCACACCAGACTCTACGTAAGGTCCAGTAGGTATTCTAGTATAGTCTTTAGCAACAATGTCTCCCGAAGAGTTTATTCAGAGAAAAAGTGGATCTTGTATAACACTCAATAATGGATTTACATTAAGTGTTGATTCTACCAATGGAGTAGAACTTCCAATATCAGAGGATGCATCATTATTGACTACTCATTCAGGAGAAGGACTCTCTGGTGAATTAGGAAGCAAAGGAGTGTATTATTCCGACTCTTCCAGAGGTAACCCTTGCATCCTACATGAACAACGAGGGCCAATGTTGGCCGCACCGAATAGAGAATGAAATAAATCTATGGGAAACTAGAGAAACAAACAACACTCCACTAATAAAATATAGATATCAAGCACACAAACACACCTTATTATTTCAAATTCACTAGTTGGTGATGAAATCCAACATTGAGAAATCAAGACAAGAAGGGGCTAGGATAAAGTGGGTGGAAAAGTTACGTTGATGACCTGCTTAACGAACTTACACCCTGGTGCAATATCCCACACATAATCATGGGTATACCCTCCAAGGAGACCGAGTGAGTTTTGACAACGTCGATTCTAGGTACTGTGAAAAATTTCCCCTCCACAATCACCTCGTGTAAAGACTCTAAAAATATAGGTCACTAAGGTTACCAATTACGACAATGATGTATGGGGAAGCATTTGACAGTCCGATCCACGCACAAGAGCAGGGTATATAAGCCCAAAATTTCCTCGATAAGGTCCGCACATGATTTATTTCTCAAGTGAACCCCAATAATACGCACAATCTCTACACTAAGACCAACAAAGTAGGGTGATTAACTTTGTCGGACCTAATGTGACCTCGTGATTGACCCTTGTGTTAGAAGGGCTTCCCATGACAAAATGTAGCAAGTGGATTTAAACTCTCCCTATCACAAGATACTATTGTGTGTTTTGATGCTTTATGGTCGCCAATTTTGTTATAGGACAAATCGGTAAGTGCAGACACACACTAATCTCCCTAACTTCAACAAGAAGTTAGAACAAAAAAAGACATAATACAAGTTTCTCCTTAGATTTCATTGTAATATAAATTAGTTTAGAGAGGGACAAATGACATACCATTTAAACGATGTTTGATCCTCGCTAGTGTCGTCCTTTCTCCATATTTGGATTTGTGGGATGGTGAACTCGTTAAGAAGCATAAACAAACAAAGAGAGAGAACACCAATATATATATACATATTCCAATGAAGTCTATGTATAATATCAAGGAGTTATACAATAAAAGTAGAGACACCTTTATAGGGAAGAAATGTATTAATGCATTATATTGAATGAAAGTGGAGAATACAACCTATGCATTGATATTGTAAGGTCCCTTCCAATGGCCCTTTTCTTCAACACACACACCTTTTCTCTAATGATTTTGATGAAGAGCATTCACAACCTGACTTGGAAAGATAAAACAAAGCTATCAAAAGTACAATCTTCAACATAATTCTTCATGCATAAGCCAACCTAGCCTTTCCCATGAGAGATCCCTCTTTATATAGGGTGAAATAGGAATGGACGAGGATATTAGGATGATCCCACTAAATCAGAGAAGTGAGTAAGATCCAAACTGATCAGAGGCCACCTCATCTTCAAGAATATTCCATTCTAGAACTTTCGTGAATTTCACCTTTTCCTCTTGTTTGAGCATCGTTGCACCCTATGCACAAGCAACATGCGTCAACATCGCAGTCTAGTTTTGGTGAAGCATGCGACGATCAAGCATCATCGCACCCCAATCATTTAGAAGGGTGTGATGATCTCCTTTGATATGGTTTTAAGGAAAGAAAGATGATCCACTTTTGTCATGGAGAAAGTCTCATTTAGTATCTTCAGGGAACATAGAAGTGAGTTATGCATATATCGTCAGTTGATCACAGGGGTGACCAAAATAATGTGTAACATTTGCAATGATATGGTATGGTATGGTATGCATTGCTAATGGTATGCATTGGAAATGGAAATGGTGTGCATTGCCTTGCCATTGTATGGTATGCATTGGCAATGGCAATGGAAATGGTATGCATTAGCAATGATATGCATTGGTATGGTATGCATTGCCTTGCATGGTATGCATTGGAAATGGCATGGTATGGTATATCGTGCCTTGCCTTGGTATGGTATGCATTGGCAATGGTATGGTATGGTATGCTATGCTGTGGTATGGATTGACGTTGGCATTGGTATGGTATGGTATGGTATGGTATGCATTGACATTGGTATGGTATGGTATGGTATGGCATGTTATTGGTATGGTATGGTATGGTATGCCTTGCCTTGGTATGGCATGCCTTACATTTCGTTGGTATGGTATGGTATGGTATGCCTTTCCATGCCTTGCCTTTCCTTCACTTGCCATGTCTTGTCTTCTCATACCATGCCTTTCCATGCCATGCCATTCCATGCCTTGAATTGCATTCACTTTCCATGCCTTTCCTTTTCCATGTCGTGCCTTTACATACCATGCCATTTATTTCCATGCCATGCTTTGCCTTAACTTGCCATGTCTTGTCCTTCCATACCATGCCTTTCCATCCCATGAATTTCCATGTCATGTCATACAATGCCATTCCATGCCTTGACTTGCATTCACTTTCCATGTCTTACCTTTTCCATGCCATAACTTTCCATACCATGCCATTCCTTTCCATGCCATGCCTTGCCTTGCCTTCACTTTCCATGTCTTGTCTTTCCATACCATGTATTTCCATGCCATGCCTTCACTTGCCATGCATTTCCTTGCAATCACTTTCCATGCCATCAAATGATTCATACATAAAAATTACAATCAAAGGATTACTTAATCATGTAACTATACAACTTGTTATCCCATATTTCTTATATAAAAATACTTGGATGAAAATTCCAATGTTTTGGTCAATGAGGCATAGTGCAATTTCTGAAGAGGAGGTCGATTTTCAAGAACATTGTGTTGAGAATTTGTGGGTAGTATATTCACGTGGGCCTTGGCCAAATAGAATTGTGGGAGCTTACATAACTCTGTTATGCCACTCGGTTTGGATTTTATGCCCCCGGACCAAATTGGCCACATGTCCCTGAATGGCTTGAAGAGGTGAGTTGCAACTCACGAAAACACTCAAACTGAGACTCGGATAGGAGAACCATCAGTTGCATTGGATCTAGAGCACCGATTTTCAACTAGGGGGTCCTCCGTTGTCATTCATTCCACTAAAAAACCGTTTGTTGGAGTATCTTCGACACTAGGGTTTTGGTCAATGAGGCATAGTGCAATTTCTGAAGAGGAGGTCGATTTTCAAGAACACTATTTCGGGCATTTGTGGGTAGTGTAGTCGCATGGGCCTTGGATAAATATACTTGTGGGAGCTTATGAAACTTCGTTATGCTGCTTGGTTTGGATTTTATGCCCCTTAGACCAAATTGGCCACATGTCCCTAAATGGCTTAAAGATGCGAGTTGCAACTCATGATAAAAATCAAACTAGGACTCATATGGGAGAACCGTTAGTTTCATTGGATATAGAGCACCTGGTTTCAACTCAGGGTCCCCCTCCACTATCATTCCTTCCACCGGAAAACCATTTGTTGGAGTATCTCCGACACTAGGGTTTTGGTCAATGAGGCATAATGCAATTTTTGAAGAGGAGGTCAATTTTCAAGAACACCATGTCGGGAATTTGTGGGTAGCATAGTCGTGTGGGCCTTGGATAAATATACTTGTGGGAGCTTACAAAACTCCGTTATGCCTCTCGTTTTGGTTATGACCTTAGACCAAATTGGTCACATGTCACTGAATGACTTGAAGAGGCGAGTTGCAACCCACGGTAAAACTCAAATCGAGACTCAAATGGGTGAACCGTCAATTTCATTGGATCCATAGCACCGAGTTTCAACTAGGGGGGCCTGTTTGCTATGATTTTGTCCACCGAAAAACCGTTTGTTGGAGTATCTTTGGCACTAGGGTTTTGGTCAATGAGACATAGTGCAATTTCTTAAGAGGAGGTCGATTTTCAATAACACTGTGTCGAGCATTTGTGGGTAGTGTAGTCACATGGGACTTGTCCAAATAGACTTTTGGGAGTTTACGAAACTCCATTATGAAGCTCAGTTTGGATTTTATGCTCCCATACCAAATTAGACACATGCCCCTGAATGAATTGAAGAGGCAAGTTGCAACTCATGATAAAAATCAAACCGAGACTTAGATGGGAGAACCGTTAGTTGCATTGGATCCAGAACACTGCGTTTCAACTAGGGGGGCCCCTTCGATATCATTCCGTCCAACAAAATGTGAGTAGTGTAGTCACGTGGGCCTTGGAAAAAATAGACTTGTGGGAGCTTATGGAACTTGGTTATGCAACTCAATTTGGATTTTATGCCCCTGAACCAAATTGGCCACATGTCCTTGAATGCATTGAAGAGGTGAGGTGCAACTCATTATAAAACTCAAACTGAGATTTGGATGGGGGAACCGTCAGTTGCATTGGATATAGAGCACCGGTTTTCAACTAGGGGGCCCCCTCCACTGTCATTCCATCCACAAGAAAACTGTTTGTTGGAGTATCTATGACACTAGGGTTTTTCTCAGTGCTTATTACATATGTTTAGGCAAGGCATGGCAAGGCACATGAAGGAAAGTCATGGAAAGTGATAAGGAAAGTGAAGGAAAGGCATGGCATGGAAAGTGATAAGGCAAGGCAAGTGAAGGAAAGACATGGAAAGTGAAGGCAAGGCATGTCATGGAAAGTGAAGGAAATTCAAGGCAAGTGAAGGAAAGGAAAGGCAAGGAAAGTGAAGGCAAGGTAAGGAAAGTGAAGGCAAGGCAAGGCACATAAATGCAAGTGAAGGCAAGGCAGAAACGTGAAGGCACGACACATGAAGACATGGAATGGAAACTGAAGGCAAGGCAAGGCAAGTGAATGCAAGGCATGACATGGCATGGCAAGTGAAGGCAAGACATGGAAAGTGATAAGGCAAGTGAAGGAAAGGAATGACATGGAAAGTGATAAGGAAAGGAAAGTGAAGGTAAGGCATGGAAACTGAAGGAAATACATGACATGGAAAGTGAAAGCAAGGAAAGGAAAGTGAAGGAAAGGAAAAGCAAGGCAAGTGAAGTCAAGGCAAGGTAAGTGAATGAAACGAAAGTGAAGGCAAGGGAAGGCAAGTGAATGCAAGGCATGAATGGTAAGGCAAGTGAAGGCAATGAAAGGCAAGTGAAGGCAAGGCATGAATGGTAAGGCAAGTGAAGGCAAGGCATGCCATGTTATGGAAAATGAAAGACAAGTGAAGGCAAGGAAAGTGAAGGCATGTAAAGGACAATGAAGGCAAGGCATGGAAAGTGAAGGCAAGACATGGAAAGTGATAAGGAAATTGAAGGCAAGGCATGGCATGGCAGGTGATAAGGAAAGGAAAGTGAAGGAAAGGCATGATAAGTGAAGGAAAGGCAAGGAAATTGAAGGCAAGGTAAGGCAAGGTAAGGCAAGTGAAGGCAAGGCATGGGATGCTATGGAATGGCATGGCATGACATGGAAAATGAAAGACAAGTGAAGGCAAGGAAAGTGAAGGAAAGGAAAGTGAAGGCAAGACATGACAAGTGCATGCAAGGCAAGGCATGGCATGTCATGGAAACTGAAGGCAAGGCAAGGCAAGACATGGAAAGTAAAGGCAAGGAAAGGCAAGGCAAGGCATGTAAAGTGAAGGAAAGACATGTAAAGTGAAGGAAATGCATGGCATGGAAAGTGAAGGCATGGGAAGGAAGGGCATGTGAAGGCAAGGAAAGGCATGTGAAGGCAAGGAATGACATGTGAAGGAAAGGAATGGCATGGAAAGTGAAGGAAAGTGAAGGCAAGGAATTTCAAGTGAAGGCAAGGCAAGGCATGGCGTGGCAAGTGAAGGAAAGAAACGACATTGCAAGTGAAGAAAAGGAAAGGCAAGGCATGGCAAGTGAATTAAAGTAAAGTGAAGGAAAGGCAAGGAAAGTTAAGGAAAGGCATGGAATAGCATTGAAAGTGAAGGCACAGAAAGGAAAGGCAAGAAAAGTTAAGGAAAGGCATGGAATAGCATTGAAAGTGAAGGCACATAAAGGAAAGGCGAGGCAAGGCAAGGCATGGAAAAGCAAGGCATGGCATGATTATATTTTAAGGCATGGTATATTTTAATAGCATTACAAATATTTTAACAATAGTCAAAATGAAGCCAAAATTATTCATTTTACATACCTAGATGGTCATTCAAGTAGACCATCAAGATCACTTCTAATACTGACGGTTTCCATTAACTTCTCGTGCTCAGAGTAAGGCAATAAGTATCATACCTTTGATGAGTTCTTACTTGAAATTGTTTGTAGTTGGAGGTTTGTACCAATATCCAAGTTTTTAAAGTGGTATACAACTTAAACTGGTTTATAATCTTGAAATACATAACCACCTTTCTTTCATGCTCTTTCATCCCATGTCATATATTGTCCTTTAATAACCATCAACCCTGTCGGAAATTCAATGCCTTTGGAGTCTGTTATTGATTGCATGAGGGTATACTTTCCCTCTAAACATTGTGCCAACCAATAATCTGTACCCCATTCATTATATTATATGTTCCCAACAAAAAATGGAGTGCCAAAATGTGAGTCCACTAAATGACCAAAGCATAAAACGTTAATTCTAGTTATTCAAAATTTAATAGAAGAATTCAATGAACCTAGTAGTGCGAGATCTGAGACATGATCATAATATGATGAAATACATGATTGGTCATCCTCCAATTGGGATAATTCCATAGTTCTACATTGACCAATGGAGAGTGATACATGATCCCATCTATCAACCCAGTCTGTCGATTTAAAATCATCCCATTCATTACTACTACATGGACCATAGAAGTAATAGTTTTCTCATCCATATTTTAACTATTGCATTTTCTAATCTTCTAACTAAATGGAATCCATGAGCGCCCTAGATTATTTTTCATTCATACCACTGTGATCGATCTACATTGAGCACCTCCCCAAATTATTTATGTACATGTCCTTTCTTGTGTGATTTGTCTTCATGGGTTCCTGTTTTGTCTCCCATTACTGAAGAACACCATTCAATAATGGATTTTGCATCTCAAATGAAGGAAGTAGTAGTGAACTTCATTTTTTTCCTGCGTAATGCTCCTTTTATGCATGCACCTACTCCATCATGCTCCCCTTTCCCATGCTCATAATCAAAATAGTTCCAAATGTGTGGTACCTTTAGTTCTTTGTGAAACATACACAACCATTGAAATACAAAAGCATTTTTGAACTGGCCTACGCAACCATATAACCAAATCTAATGTTGATCCATCTATATGTTCTTGTCCTTAAGGTGATTGTAGAAAAAATGAAAATAATGTCGTACGTAGGCTAAGTCATGACACCGATCATCACTTATGTAGAAGTGACACTCTTTCAATATAATTTTGTTTTGTTCATTACTATTTGGTCCATGCCCACATGTGATATGTACCATTATGATGACCTGATATGAGTGATAATATTGGATTTGAATCTCATTTTGCAGTTGAAGGGTGTAGTTCTTAGAAAAATCAACCACTAATAACATAGTACCAACAAGAAATGTATCTCTGCATATTCTAAAATGCTCATCCTGCCATCGAGCCACATGGACATGATGAACATAATGTCGTGTATTTTCAACAAAGTCCTTCATGAAGTCACAAAATCGTACTTGGGAAGTAACCAATTGTATATTTTTTCTTTCCTATCCTCCATCAATATCATATGTCACATATTTAAAGCTTTTCAAGGCAACCTCCTTCCTCCCCAATTCATACTCATCGCTTACATGGATGCACTTGCTTAGTAATGTCATTCCATTGCACCTGGGGCATGTCCCATCTAAGAATGATTTTTGATAAAATGTAAAAACCTCTAGCCTTGTACACAAGATGTTGTGAATACAATCTCTAGATGACAATGACGAAAATATAACTGGACATTCTTGCAAAAGGGTGTTATGCAAAA